>CAUYRT010037214.1:0-12793 GCA_963574885.1 Lepilemur ruficaudatus | reverse complement strand
CAGCAGGGGACCCGTCTCCCTCCTGGGACATATTCTGCTGCAACTGAGTAGAGGCTGCCCCCTTAGGTGGAGCAGGCGCTCTCCAGTGTTCACTATCCCCTATAGTGTCCTTTTGATACTCGAACCAAGGGGCTCAAGCTTACTTGAAAAGCTCCTTGATATTACACTACCTGCCTGGAAGTCCCCTTGGTCTTTAGTCTAATGTAAAAACCTTTACATTTTTTCTTTTAAGACTTTTCCTTGCCACCCTACGTCATTTGTGCACCATTTTTTGTTCCTTTGTTTTTTTTCCACAGGAAGCTAGAATCATTAGGAAGTACAATCAGCTAAGAACCCAAGACAAGTGGAGGGGCTCCCAAGAGTCCTCATGTCTATGAAGAGATTGGACTAAATGACCTCTAGGTTCTCAGCCAGGCATGCAATTTCCCTTGCCTAAGTCACAAATGATCTGAAGGCAGAGCTTTAACCCTGGTGTCCAGCCTTCCCTCCAAAAACAAGTGGCTAGACAGGCCCTCCTACCCTAGATAACAATTTCATTTGTTTAGATGATTACCTAAACTTCCCATTGCATCTATTTTATTTAGAATAGTGTGAGCAGCTAAAGAATAGAACATATTGAAAATTTCTACAAGAAAAATTTTAATTATTATCTGACTTGGACTTTGAGTTTTAGGTTTTGGATCAAAGCTGCAGATTTTTAATTTCAGGAAGTGGCTCTATATTAGTGTCATTTTAAATTACAATGTTTTTGCAGGAGCACAAATTTAGAAATTCATACACTAGATACCTTTTTCTTATGGTAAAGCAGTGGACAACATATAATGACCCACATTACAGGCAACTGACAACAATGCTGACAGCGTCAAGTGAAACAGAAGGCACAGGTCTTTCACTAGTTTTCATTAGATTTGCTCAGAACAAGTTTTGCAATTTACATTTCTGTTTGCAAGTAATTTCTATTTAAATATTTAACTCAAATAACTTAATTTCAATTTAGAAATTAACCTAAATTGACTCAAAATGGAAAAAAAGAAGTCATGGGGCCTGCTTCAGCACTTCTTCTATATGGCCAAAAATGCTGGGATCTTCAATCGTAGAAGTTATCTGGAAAGAAATTTAGTGTCCGATGAATGATCTTCCTTAAACCTCTACTACTCTCTCCATACTTAAACAATTATGTGCAATGTTGTTTTCCCCATCATCTTATAATAGTCATATGGAAATTTTCAAAAAAGGGAATTTTGAACCTAATATTTTAAAATTCATCTATAGTCAGTCTTCCAGAGTAATAAAATAAATGATTCAATTAGCAAAACTATTGGTCCTAGAGGATACATTCTCTAGAGTTCCTCTTAGGAGGAACTATTTGTTTCTATAGAAAGAAAATTAGGGGAGGCATTTGTTTATACAACTACTCCTGACTGTTGCATTGCCTTTTATTAGATCTCAATGATAAAGATATGTACATCTATGCACACATAATGTGCACACAAATTAAAAGAATACATATGCTTGATTCTGCGTAATGTTTCCTAAAATTACAAAAATAAGCAGAACAGGATAAATAATTAGCATGTATGAGTTAGAATGTTTCAAACATCTGTTACTAGTCTCAATTGTTTTACATTCTCATTCACTAGTAGCCATTAGTGACTGTAATGAAGGAAAATGTACCTTTAATTCAATTGGATTGAGTTTCCACAAATAAGTTTAAATTTAACTCACAATTACTAACAGTAAAAATATCTTCCCACCCTGGTTCTTATAATTAAAACATATGTTCTTAAATAAACTGAGTTTCTTTCTAAAACCCTCATTCCTACAGAGAGAATGGCTATGAAATTTCCTCCTTAGCATTAAAAAATAGTACATTATGTGTTTTCTAGGGATGCAATTCATGTCTGAGAACCAATTTTAAGAACTTCCCTAATACCAAAAAAGTAGATAAAAGCAATTCAGAACACAGCATTAAATATCCTTGGTAATTTACCTGGTATGGCTTGCCATTGACCAGGGCAGATAGAGCTGATCGGGGAATTTTGCCGGATCTAGTTTTAGGTAACTGTTTGACAAACACAGCATTTCGAAAAGCAGCCACAGGGCCAATGTTCTGTCTCACGTGTTTCACAATTTCCTCCAAAACCTTTTCCTCTGTTACATTTATATCTAGGAAGAAAGTTCAGAAGGTAAGCACTATATTAACCTTAGTTAATCATTCAGGACCCAAACAATTGGAGGATACAAAGATCTCTCACCTTTTTTCAACACACAGAGTGCTAAGGGGACGTGACCTTTCAAAGGATCTTCCTTGCCAACAACAGCACAGTCTGCCACAGTACCATGGGAAAGGACTGACTGTAATAAGAAAAGGCGTCATTTAGAATATATGCACATATGCCTATACATAGATAATTTCAATTGGGAAAAAATACATGTCAGAGAACCCCAAAAACCATAGCTGCCTGCCCAAAACTTTACCAGTAATTCACATCATTACCACTGAGGTGAATGGTAAGAACCCCCACGGTAGTCGCCAAAGGTTGACAGTAATTAAGATAAATTGCTCAGCTTACCTAGAAAGTAAGGAACTTATTTCTTTATCTCAATTGTTTATTAATGAAGTTGGAGAAACCATGTAGTGGATACCATATGTAGAAAAAGTGCAACAGGTCTCTGCAAACAGGTAGCTTCAAGATGATTTACCCTTAATGCTAGCTACCACAAGCACACCTTCCAGAGGAATCCAAGGCTAAGCAGCGATTTTATTGTTGAGTCTGTTAGTAAACAATGAATAGATCATTCCATTCCTTTAGTGGCTACCCATCCACAGATGATTTTCCAGGACTTGAAAGAAGCAGCTGGGCATAAAGCCCCAACATCATATAATCACCACTGTTGAGGAACCATTTCCAACTGCTCACCCTAAATGCCTTAAAGAGCAAAGCAAATATCTACTGGAATCACAAGAACCTGCCAAGTTGAGTAACCCCATGAAACATAGATACTTTGAGTTAAAAAAATTCTGCTTTGATGGAACTTTTAAAAATGCATGTTCAAAAAGTCTGTTTCTGAGAGATTAATATTAATTTCAGTGACTCCAAATGTCTAATGGCTAGAGAAAACAGTGAGCAAACTTGTGACCCACAGCACATGTGGCAGTGTTTATTCTCTCTTTTCTTCATTGATTCACTCAACACATATTTACTAAATGCCTCCTGTGTTGCAAGCACTGCTTTAGGTTCAGTCGTAATGAAAAATAGGCGGAGTACTGTCGGAAGATACTTACAATCTAGTAGGGGAGACAAATATTAACAAACAATCAGGAATATTTAATTATTACAGATGTCTAAATACAAGAGTGATAAGGGAGGAAATAACTTCGGCTGTTTATATGACAGATGTAGCCAAAGCAACCAACTTGGCAGAAGGTTATGGTCCTCAGAGAAATGTTTCCTTGGGAAATGACAATGAGCAGATTTGAAGAATAAGTAGACATTGATCAGGTAAGGAAGAGGGGGTGAGGTAAAAGCTCTGTGGAAGAACTGCACAAGTAGCATTCATACCTGAAAGAAACTGGTCTGGCTGGAAAATTGAGAGTAGAAAGGAGTGAGGATGGTGCAAGAGGGAATGGAGCTACAGAGATGGACAGGGGGCTGTGCTAGGAAGTTTCAACTGTTATTTTAGCATCATTGGGAAAGCAATAAAGCATTTTCGGGAGTTGAAGAGGAGATGCATGATCAAAGTGGATTTTTTAAATAGACGTTTTTATATACAAGTAGTTCTAGATGCACAGTAAAATGAGCAGAAAGTAGAGTTTCCATATACCCCCTGTCTTCACGGACACACAGCTTCCCCCATTATCAAAATCTTTCACCAGAGTGGTACATTTGCTATAATTGATGAGCCAACATTAACACATCATTACCACCCAAGTCTGTAGTTTACATGACAGTTCACACATTTTGTATATTGTATAGGCTTTGACAAATGTATAAAGATATGCATCTACCCTTACGGTATCACACAGAACAGTTTCACTGCCCTAAATACCCACTGTGCTCAGCTCATTCATCCCTCCCGTTCTCCTAACCCATGGCAACCGCTGATCTTTACACCATCTTCAAAGTCCTTTTCCAGAATGCCATATAATTGGAATCATTCTGAATGTAGTCTTTTCAGACCGGCTTCTTTCATTTCAGAGTGGATTCTGAAAATCACAACCTTACTTTAGTTTCATTGTGGAGAAGGAACAATTAAAGGATTGTTGAGGGTGGGTGTCACTTTATGCGGGGAAACCACCTGAAAGGCTACTGTTAGACTAAGGTCACAGTAGTGAGTATAAAGATTTAGAGTTGCTTTCGAGGTAAAACAGACAGAATTTGATGATAAATGGGATATAGGGCATGAATGGAGCAGAGGGGTTAGGATAATTCTGGGTTTTTTGGCTCAAGCAGTTAGTTGGTTGTAGGTGGTGCGATTTTCTAACTTAGGAAATGCTAGTGAGGGCTAGGCTTAAGAGGAAAGATCATGCACTAAGTCTTGGAGTTGTTTCATTGAGGTGACTCTGAGACAACTGAGTAGAGGCAGTTGGATCTGAGGAGTGACTTAATCTACAGATGCACATTTGGATATCATTAATGTATAGATAGTAATGGAAGCTATAGATTTTGATGAGGTTATTTAGGAAGAAAATAGGGAGAAGAAAGGAATGAAAGCCTACAGGGACTCCAACATCTAATGACCACATGAAAAAGGAGAAGCTGGCAAGCTAGAACAAAAAGGCATAGCCAGAGAGGTAGGAAACACACGAACACACACACACACACACACACACACACACACACACACACACACACACACACCCCAGAATCTGGTACACGCCACTTTCAAGTCCCAAACTTTCCATGAAGATTTTTTTTTTTAATTACACCAAGTTGAAAATGAGCTTTCTCTTCCCTGAACTCCTGAAAGACTCAATGAACTTCTAGAATGTTTGGTACAAATGTAGCATAATACCTCACATTGCCCCTAATTAAACATACAAACCAACATTTCTCCTAATGGTAAGCATCCAGTTTGAAGTATTGGGTTGTCAGGATTAAAATCTATGTAGTTTTTGACCCCTGCATTGCTGAAGATAGTATATGTTAAAGAAATGATTTTTGCATTATATGTTTTATCAAATTATTTGCTGAGGTAAAAATGTTTACTCTTTTTTTCCCATTAGTTGAGCCTAACTAAAAAGCTTCTGCTAAATACATACTGTACAAACTATACAACACCACAGTCTCCCACTGCTTCTATTTGAACTCTCAAAATGTTCCCAGCAGCTTTCTCATTTTTGACAGTCTTGTTTACTTTGAAGGCCCATATGTTGAGAGTAGAGAGACAAATTTTATTCCCAGATATTTGTTTTGGCAGTTACTATAGTCAGTCACCAGTCACATAAAAGAGTACTTTGTCTGTAGGAGAGGAGATAGATATAGACTTGGAAGGCTAGAACCTGTAATTCTGACTTGGAATTTTCCTTAATGAATAAACAGCAACTCTTTAACTGGCTAACCAGATTTTTAATTATTAAAAAAATATTAAACTATTTATTTGTGTCATGAGTTTCTAGACCTGCGTTTCTACAATACCAAGTTATCTGCTCAAACCACATAAAAAAAGATCAATCATCCATATATTTGGTCAGCAAATCAGTATGACCATATTTTAACTAAATTTAACATCAAAACTTCTAGTTTTTCGAACTTTTCATTTGTTATTTTAATTTTACCATGTTTCTACCCTTAGTTTTAATGCTTTTAAAAGTAAATGGACACTTTGGCTTCTTGGGCAAAAGGTATGATTCTCACTTTGAGAGCCACAAGTGGATGGGAAAATGTTGATTCTTTTTCTGTAAGGGCAGGGAGTATCTTAAAATCAGAAGTAATATATAACACATTCCCTGTACTAGAATATCAAAGTTTTCCATTTTTTTCCTACCACAGATATATTTTTAAAAATCTGTGAGAAACTAAAAGCATTTTCAAGAATTCTGTGTCATCTCTAAATGAGGTTCATTATTATAGTGGATTAAATATATTAATCTATCAGTTAAAAAGATGCCCCGGGGGAGGGGAGACAGCTTTTTATGTTGGTCCCACAAATGATGATTTCAACAACTGAATCATTAAAAGGAAAGCATCAAAATATATCTTGGCAACATTTAAGGGACAGAAGCCAACCAAATGTCCTGTGGGGGAAAAAATATCAAAAGCCACATTCATGCATTCCCTCCAAATAAAATCTATGAAGCATCTGTGATTAACTGGCATTTAGGTATCTAAAAAAGTCATACAACTTAAAAGGCAATTGTCTCACCACAAGATAGTATATATTAATAAATATTATGATAATATATCTGGTAACTGCCTGTTGTTTCTAGGGTACTGCCATTTTTGTATAGATTTTAATGAATTTAAAAGGTTTCAAGGCTTCAGTGGGCTAACCTACACAGATTCCTCAATTATGTTTTTAAGAATTTTAATTTAAGAAAAATTAGTTTAAATGAAAAACCCTCATAAGATAGGAGGAGCCAGTCTTCCATGGGAGATTGTCTCTTCAGTGGGAGAAGAGGGATGTTTTTCATTTCCTCTGACACTAGAGTAGTCTAGGAAACTGTCAGAGAGATTCCACTTCCTCATCAATATTCATATCAGTACTCAGGAAATATTCAGCAATTTTGCAATTATTTAAATTCAGTAGTCATTTAATGCTGAATAAAATTGATATTGTAAAGCGTGTTGGTTGGGTATACAGTCACCTCATGGAAATATATTCAATCTTGAAGAAATCATTCTCAAAATAGCAAACAAAACAGCTAACTTGAAAAACAAACAGTGACACTTTGGTCAGAACAACCTTTAACAGGGCAAATTATAAGAATAACATTGCCCTAGTCTTTAAATGCAATAGTTTAACATTAGATTTCCAAGTTCCCAAGGATATTATTAGTGGGATTATTTAACAAACTGAAACTTAAGTTACAAGTGAAATAATGAAATCAAGGAGCCCAACTTGTTTCCTGTAGACATCTTTGCATGAAAAGCCTTTTTTGTTCTCATCGTAAGAAAATGGATCCCTAGAATAGCTTTTACAAATTTAAGAGGACATGATGCTTGCAGATCCCAAAACAAATGAGGGTCTTCTGTAACTACTGAGTAATAATCAAGTCTATTTTAACAGTTGATTAATCTTTGAAAGCCTAACATCCAGCTAGAAATTTAGGAAATTTTGGTGGAAGTTCAAGGAGTTCATAAGAAAATTGTGTCTGAAATCTGCTAGTTTAAGACTTGTGAGTCAAAATTAGAAGGCACTAAAGAGATTCTTGCTCAGCGTCAAATGTTGGAACTTATTCCTTCTATCTAACAATGTTTTTACCCATTGCCCAAACTCCTCGTCTCCACCCTCCTAATCCTTCCCAGCCCCTGGTCACTGTCATTCTACTCTATGAGATCAAACTTTTTAGTTCCCACATATTAGTAAGAATGTGAGATATTTGTCTTTCTCGGCCTGGCTTATTTCACTTAATATAATGACCTCCCTTTCAGTCCATATTGCTGCAAATGGTAGGGTTTCATTGCCACGTAGTATTCCCAACAACAGTGCATATGACTTTCCTATTCTCCGCATCCTTGCCAGCATCTGTTATTTTTTGTCCTTTTCATACCCACTCATAACATTTTTACTTGAGGAAACTAGAAGAATATAGGTATTTTCATTCCATATAAAAACAACATTCAGTCTATTTTTTTCTGCAAATGAAACTTTCAATAGACTAAGACCTCAATTCTTAGTTTAAAAAGTCACAATGGAATTTATAAAACTTACAAAAGTATTCACCATTGAGAACCCTGGAAAAGCATTTAAGTGGTAAGTTTGGGCACTTTAATAGAAGCTGGTTATGTTATCAGTATAAAAATTTCAGGCACATATTAAATATCAATTTGCTGGGCAATTTTTCTAGAAGCTAGTAAAAGCCAGTAAAGGATGTCAGTTCACAACTCTCAAAAAGATTGCAAATACAGAGAAGACAAACCTGATATGAATTGAGATTTTTCTTATTAAAAATAAATAGTCAAGGCTGGGCGCGGTGGCTCACGCCTGTAATCCTAACACTCTGGGAGGCCGAGGCAGGCGGATCGCTCAAGGTCAGGAGTTTGAAACCAGCCTGAGCAAGAGCGAGACACCCGTCTCTACTATAAAAAGAAAGAAATTAATTGGCCAACTAAAACTATATAGAAAAAATTAGCTGGGCATGGTGGCGTATGCCTGTAGTCCCAGCTACTCGGGAGGCTGAGGCAGAAGGATGTCTTGAGCCCAGGAGTTTGAGGTTGCTGTGAGCCAGGCCGACTCCACAGCACTCACTCTAGCCCAGGCAGCAGAGTGAGACTCTGTCTCAAAAATAATAATAATAATAATAAAATAAAATAAAAAATAGTACATACAAATTAATTATTTAATTCATATAAAGGGAGATGTTAACTGACAGAGTTAAGGCCTGAGACGTGTCCTATTATATACCATAAATGCTCCAAGATTCAGTGACAAAATTTCTGTTAGATGCCAATAATTCTAAAATATTTTTTCTATTTTTCCATTTTAATTGCCTATATTCTGTCAATATATAAAAACAATAATTAGTTGCAACCAAGTAAGTTTGATATCAGGAATGCAACACTGGTTCAACAGTTGAATTAATTAATGTAATTTACATAAAGGCTAAAAAAACCCACATGATCCTATCAATAGAGGCAGAAAAAAACACTTGACAAATTCAACATTTATTCCTAATTAAAAAAAATACCTCAACAAATTAGTAATAGAAGGAAACTTCCTCAATTTGATAAAGGGTATCTACAGAAACTCTTACAGTTAACATCATTTTAATCATAAGATACTGAATGCTTTTACCCTAAGATCAGGAACAGGACAAGTGTGTCTACTCTCACCAGTCTTATTCAATATCCTATCCAAAGTTCTAGGCTGTTCAAAAGGCAAGAAAAAGACATAAAGGGCATTCAGATTAAAAAGGAAGTAATAAAACTGTCATTATTCATAGACAACATGATTGTTTATAGAGAAAATCTCAGAAAATCTACCAAAAAACTGCTACAACTAATAAGCAAGTTTAACAAGATCATAGATTCCGTATCAGTATGCAACAGTCAATAGTGTTTCTATACACTAGCAACGAATATTAGGAAAACCAAATTTCAAAAAATGCTATTTACGGCCGGGCATGGTGGCTCATGCCTGTACTCCTAGCACTCTGGGAGGCCAAGGCTGGTGGATCGCTCAAGGTCAGGAGTTCAAGACCAGCCTGAGCATGAGCAAGACCCTGTCTCTACTAAAAATAGAAAGAAATTATATGGAGAACTAAAAATATATAGAGAAAAAATTAGCTAGGCATAGTGGTGCATGCCTGTGGTCTCAGCTACTTGGGAAGCTGAGGAACAAGGATCACTTGAGCCCAGGAGTTTGAAGTTGCTGTGAGCTAGGCTGACGCCACAGCACTCTAGCCCGGGCAACAGAGTGAGACTCTGTCTCAAAAAAAAAAGTGCTATTTACAATAGCTAAAAATTAAATACTTAGGTGTAAATCTAACAAATGTTATTCAGAATCTGTATGCTAAAGCCTAAAATATTGATGAAATATATCAAACAATACTTACATAAATGAAGAAATACACAAAAGTCCTTAATTGGGAGACTCAATGTGGTTGAAATAACAATTTTTCCTAATCTCTGGATATAACACAATCTCACTCAAAATGCAGGTATGGATTTATTATAGCTATAGGAAAGCTTATTCTAAAATATATATGGAACTAATAAAGAAAACTATAGCTAAAACAATATTCCAAAAGAAAAGCAGATGTGGAAGACTCACACTATTTTACTTTAAGATTTACTATAAGGCTACAGTATCAAAACAGTACAATATTGGTGAAAAGATGATCATATAAATCAATGAAACAGAGAGCACCCTTTAAAAACAGACCCACTTCAATATTATCAGCTGATTTTTGACAAAGACGAAAGCCCATTCAATGGAAGAAGGGCAATCTTTTCAACAAATGATGCTGGAACAATTGGCATCCATTGTTTAAAAAATAATTTCTCAACCTACATTTTGCACTATATTAAAAAAAATATTCAAATGTAAATTTAAAATTATATAAACTATAAAATTCTTAGATGAAAACAAAAGAGAAAGTCTTTGTGACCTTAGGTTAGGAAAGAGTTCTTAGATACAACACCAAAATCATGATCTGTAAAAGAAAAACACGGTGAATTAGAATTCAACAAAATGAAAAACTTTTTGGCTCTGTTAAGGGCAATTTTAACCAGACAAAAAAAAAAACAGCCACAATCTAGAAGAAAATATTTGCAAATTGCATACCAAATAAAGGACTTGTATTCAGAAAATATAAAGAACTCCTAAAACTGAAGAATCAAAAAAACAAACAACCCAATTTTTAAAAAATAGACAAAAAATGTTAACAGATATGTCACCAAAGAAGATGTATGGATGGCAAATAAACATTTAAAAAGTTGTCTGACATCATTTATTATGGAAATCCAAATTAAAAGCACAATGAGATACAATTACACACCTATTAGAATGGCTTAAAGAATGAAGATACTACCAAGTTCTGGAAAGGATGGGAAAAATAGGAACACTCAGGCATTGTTGGTAGGTATATAAAATAGCATAGTCACACTGTAAAAGAGTTTGGTAGATTTTTATAACTTTAAACATACTCTTGCCATATAACCCAGCAACTCCACCATAGATAGGTATTTAGCCTAGAGAAATGAAAACAATGTTTTACACAAAAACTTGTACTTTAATGTATATAATATCATTTTTTATAATTGCCCCAAACTAGAAACAGCACATAAGTCCTTCAATGGGTGAATAGATACCAAATTCGTTAGTATATTCACACAATGGAATACTACAAAACTATTATATATGATAATAACAAAACTATTTATATATGACATAACTTGGATGGATCTCACATGCATTTTCCTAAATGAAGTAACTCAGTATCAAAGGTTATATACTATATAATGCATTTATATGAAATTTTTGGAAAGACAAAAACATGGGAACAAAGGAAAATCAGTGGTTAATGTCACAAAGGTGACATCATGAGAAAATTCTTTGACAGTGTTGAAATCCTTCTGTATCCCTTCTGTGGTGACTGTTACAATAATCTATACAAGCATAAAACTCATAATATTGTACAACAATAAAGTAGATTTTACTCTGTAAATTTAAAATATTTAAAGCATTAAAAAAATTTTCTGGGGACTTTATGTGATTTACATTGGAAGAAAATTCTCAGGATTTAAGAGTATAATGAAATGTTTAATTTTCACACCACTTAAAGACCACATGCAAATCTGATTATCAAGAAGGAGTAGATCAAGAAGCTAGAAGCAATCAAGTAGCAAGTAGGAAGTAGGAAATGTATGTAGGCTCTTCCATAAGAACAAATACATGTAAATGGTTAAAACTCCTTACTACGACTCAAGCAGAAATGGGGAGAATGTGGAGAGTACGAAAATCTACACAAGAGGAAGTGAGGTAAGACAGTTATAAGAGTAACCTAACCTCTGCTACATCTGCTAATTTTCCAGGTGGAATGACTTAACCTCAATATTGTCTTCAGTTTATCTCTGTTTCTAAACAGTACTTGGAATAGAATGCCAATATTTATCAATACCTCTTCAATGGCACCTGCAGAAATCCTGTGACCTGCAACATTTATTACATCATCAACTCGAGACATAACATATAAATAGCCTTCTTCATCCATGTAACCAGCATCCATGGTATCATAGTATCCCTGAAAACAAGAATAAATAATGGTTAGTCAGCATTTTGGGTTATGTAATTATTTTTAAACTTGATAAAGTATAAAATGTGATAGAAATAGATTTACTGTGTACATTTGACATTTTTCATAATTAGACTATGAAATTAAATTACTTTTTATTTTGAAAATTTACTAGAATCTCTTTGCTCCTCTAACAGCCAAGAATAAGTTAAAGTGTTTTTATATATATGTTCAAGTTAAGTGTTTGAACTTAGAGTTGTAAAGTTTATGAACCCAATTCCTTTTTTTAAATGGAGAAGTAATAGCTCAATATTTTTAATATACTTTGGTATTGCAAAGTCATTCTTTGATAGATTTCTTCTTTAATTGTATTAATTTTTAAAGGCTTTAAAGCGCCCTGTGAATAATTACAAAATAGATCCCTAGTTTAGTAACACGGATTAGCACTGGATTCAATCTTCAGTGAAATTTAGCAGTAAGTATGAAATTTAATTTTTACTCAACTCAAAGTAGCACATTCTTGCTGGTCCAGAAACCACAATAGAATGAAGAATCAAGAAGAATAAGAAATAGAAACAAAGAACTATCACTTTCTTTAGTGCTTCTGAATTACCTTGATACCTATGCTTAGCAGCTTTCCTAAAATTTAACAGTCCTCAGTATCAGGACATGTTTTGTTAAATAAATTTTTTGAGGGGATTGTCTATATTATTTCCTTCATTGGATTCCTCTGTGCCGACAGATAGCAACTAATCAGAATTACACAATGTCATGAAGACGCCTTAAACTTCCTCTTTTCCTGGCTATGTGAGCAAAATTGATTCAGCCTGCCCAGAAGTTATATTTTTCCATCTCTTTATTTATTTTTGACATTTTTTTCCTGAATATTCTCTG
>CAUYRT010037213.1:0-23080 GCA_963574885.1 Lepilemur ruficaudatus | reverse complement strand
ATGCCTGTGTCCCTAACCAGGGTGCTGGATCTCCCTTATTATGTAACGAAACTAGAAAACCTTTTCTGCTTACTTATGGGGAAAACCTGTTCTATTTTCCATGGATGGTTCCTCCTCACAGATATTAAATGGTGAAAGAGGGTGTGAACGTTCTCTTCTAAGCAGGGGTCTACAGCCTTCCTGTCCCCTTGCTTCCGTGCAGGCTACTGCCAGAAACCTCAGTTTAGCCCTTCCAGCGATTCCCTCTCAGCCTGGGGTGTCCTTTTCCGTCCTACCCGTGGCTTTCTTCAGTGACAGGTGAATCAGAGCAGCGACACCCAAGCCTCTTGGGTGTGGCCAGGCTGGCTTTCACGAGAGGCAGCAGGGAAAGGCAGGCAGAGACGCCTGGCTTCGGAAGGCAGCAAGGAGGAGAAAAATGTGAAATCAGGGGGCAGCTGAGCGGGGAAAGGCTGCAGATGCCAGCTCTGCACAGAGCGGAAGGGCCGCAGGCGCCCTGCCCCAGGCCTCTCCCATCACACGGTCCTGTGGGTGAGAAGTGGGACACAGGTGGCAACAGCCAGGCTCTGAGCAGGCAGGGAGCACGTGACTGCACTACCTTCCCAAGCTGCCAAGCGGCCAGTGCTGGTGCCTCCAGGGAGGACGAGCTCTGCTCAGGAACTGCTGGGCGGTAATGACTTTGCGTTGCAAAGCAGAGCCCTTGGCTGGTTTTTTAGGACAGTGTTTAATTATAGCAGAGCAGCCAGTGATGATGACAAAGTCACATGACTGCAGAGCAGCTGTGTCCTGCGTGCCATGCCAGGACTCAGTGACGTGTGCCCAAGTGCAGCCATCTGTAAACCAGGGTGTCCAGCCCAGGCTGACCAGGGCCCTAGCAAGGACAGCCTTTTGGAGGTGGCCAGCCTCTTGGCCACTCCCTCCAGAAGAAGGGACAGGACTTATGACCGTTGTCCTCCTGGTGACTGGGGTGGCTCCTTGACCACTGTGTCGTGCCCTGACCCTGGAGCCAGCTTTCTGCGTGGCTGTCCAGGCCTCTTGCCTCTCTCAGATCCCAGACCACCAAGGACACCCTCTGATCCCATGGTCCCCCTGAAGGACACTCCTGACCAGGAGCACCCCTGCTGTGTGCCCTGCTCACACCCGACGGGTCAGCTCATCTGTGTGGTATGAAACCTTTATGAAAGAGGCTCCATTTCTCGAGGGTTGCCCTGTCCCAAGCACTGCAGGGAAAGCCTGGCATTCAGCATCCTGGGTCACAGTGACGGTTCTATAAGTGAGCAGCAGGAGACACTGAGGCAGGGACCGTGAGTAACTTGCTCACAGCCAGTCAGTCCTCCAGCTCCCGGCCCTGGGCTTTTCCTTCCACACCTCTCAGATGAACTCCTCCGACCCGGCCCCACTAGCTGGTTCTGTGAACTTGGTGGGCTAGTGGTCTCCTGCCCCAGGTACTGTTTTTAAGTTGAGGTGTAATTTGCACTTAGTGCAGCACACGAATCTTAAGTGTCTCGAGTGACGAATCTGCACGTGCACCATCATCTAGGTTAAGGCACAGACACTTTCCGGCTCCCAGAAGGCGCTCTGTGCCCTGTGGTTACCCGCACAGGTAACTAAGATTCCCATCCCCGTCACCAGGGATTTGTTGGCCTGTTCTCGAACTTCCTGTAAATGGAATCACGCACCCTGGACCCCTCTGTGTCTGGCTGCTTTTGATTAATGTTGTGTTTGTGAGATTCCTCCTCAGGGTTGGGTGGGCCTGTGCCTTGCTCTTTTTCACTGTCGTGCACCGTGCAACTGCGTGCATCTAGGAAGGTGTGCCCAGCCTTCCCTGCGGACAAGTGTGACAGCTCCCCAACCTTTGTCTCTTGACGGCCAACTGAATGTTCATGTTACCTGTGTGTGTGCACGGGAGTGGGGCTGCCGGAGAGTCCCGCGGAAACATCACCTTGTCAGCAGGCGCACACTGCCCCTGGTCCGCATCGTCTTCCTCCATTGCAGGGCCCTGGCGAGGAGGGCGGCTGCTCTCGGCACCCATGCTGAGCCTCGCTGAGGGCGCCTCCTCTCCTTGCTTCTGTCCCTTGCACGTCCCAGGGTGAGCTCCACAAGTACTGCGCTGCGTGGGATGAGGCTGAAGTCAGATTCAGCAGCCAGGGCAGCAAAGCCGGGTACGTTACCCCGCACCAGCTCCCGGACAACAAGACCGACTGCGGCTGGGCGCCGTTCGGTGAGTTGGTCATCAGGCCGTCTGTGCTGGTCCCAGCACCGAAGGCTGTCCTTTCCAGGCGCTTCTGGCCTTGCTAACTTTAGCAGCAGTTGTGCTGTTCTCGGATATAACTGCATTTCCATGACAGCTCTGCCCTGTCAGACAGCGATCATGCCGTCTATAGGGCCTGTTTGCAGAGCTGTTGCCACCCCAAATAGGGGTCGCCTAGCGGGTAAATCTGGGGAAGGTCATTCTCGTTTTGTGTGTGTCAGGCATGGAAGTTAGGACTTGCGGAGCATAAATGTGGGTGGGAAGGGGCCCGTGTGAGGTGAAGAAAGGCCAGTGTAGCACATAAAACAAACGGAATAAATCAAGTGCCCGCCCACTGTGAGCAGTGGGGTTTTATCTGATCTGAATGATGTGCATATTTAGCGATGATTTGAAAACATGGTGACTTTGTTCTCTTTTGCAAGAAGCTGAGCAGAAGATGTGCTGCCGTGTTTTCTATGTTCACAGCCCCTTCCTTCCACTTCCTGAGGATTCCCAAAGTTAGAGACCCGATGTCTTTCATTTACAGCCCTGCTGCGGAAGATAAACTAAACAATACTGAACTTTTCCCGTTGATTTTCCACTCCACGTAGATAAGGACAACTATCAGCAGTTGCTGGGCGCCCTGGATTACTCCTTCCTGTGTGCGTATGCCATCGGGATGTACCTGAGGTGGGTCTGCTCGAGGTCCAGGTCTTCTGGGTACCGCGTCCACTCAGTGCAGAGAAGACTGCGGTCATGCCAAGTACACGGGCGTGTGCGAGATGGGACCCTGCATGCGGGGCGCTTCCTCAGCTCTCTCCTTAGAGGTGACGTGGAACCGGCCGGCCGTGCTTTGTCCACAAGGCGGGACGTGGACCCAGAGGATCTAGACGTCCCGGCCATTCTGCTGACTGGGCACAGGCTGCCCTTAGCATCCTGGCCCTGGGGTCCTGGGATGTGGTCATGTAGGAACAGGGGACAAGAGGCTGTACGTGGTGCTCGGAGCCCACCCTCTCCTGAGGTTGCAGTGGCCACCGTCTGTTTATACATCCCAGTAACTAACTCCAACAGCGCTCAGGACAATTGAAACCATATGTGCTGGACGTCCCTGCCTGGATGCCCACCCTGGCCCCACGCAGAGCTCTGAGCGCAGCAGAAGCAGTGCCGTGTGGCAGGTGGGGCGTGAACTCCAGACACAGTCCCTGACCTGCCTGCCACCTACTGGGGGGTGACCTTGGGCGAGTTACTGTACCCCTTTGGTCCCGTTTCCAAAATGGGGGAAATCGTAGTTCTTACGTCACAGCACTGCTGAGGATTAAGTGAGTCGATGCATGCAGAGGCTCAGAACCTGGCACATGGTTCACACCCAACCCGTTCTCCATCCCGCGCTTGGATTGACCTCGGTAGCTGCTGAATGTTACATGGGTGATGGGACATGTGACTGGTCAGTTAAAAACTGGTGTCATGTCAGTCCAGCCAGGTCTTTTAAAAAAGACATTATGGAGAAATCTTAGTCTGTTTTCTGTTACTATAATGGAAAACCTGAGGTTGGATAATATATAAAGAAAAACAGTTTATTTAGTTCAAGATCAAGATCAGGTGGCTACATCTGGCAGGGGCTTTATGCCACATCATGACGTGGTGGAGGCATCCCGTGGTGGGACTGCGTGGGAGAGTGGTGCTCGGGCTTACGCAGAAGAGATACAGCGCAGGGGCGACTTTGTAACGGCCCCTCTCCCGGTAACTAATCAGTTTGGAGAGAGCGAGCACCCTCCCGAAGCTGAGCCCCACACGGCTCTAGCAGGTAAGACTCTAGGAGGTTGGCTCTTCACCAAATCACACTGCAGTCCTAAAGGAGTGGAGAGATCCCACCCCAGTGTTTTAGGCCTTGCCTTAAAGCAAAGTTTCTGTCTTTAAAATGGTGAAGGTGCTTGCGACAGGAGTGGTCGCTGGGGGTGTGGCTGGATGTAATTTCCTGCTGAGCCCGTCCAGCCGGGCGCTGGACACAAGAGACTTAATCACAGCTCGTGGGGCCAGCGACTTGCTCAGGGTTACACGTGACCCCATTTCATGACACCTGCCTGTAGTTTGACAGTTGAAATTTAAAAATACTCTATACATTTACTGGATGTTGTTTAAATAAAAGCAGGATTAACTAGCAGGACAAGTTCTTGTTTTCTTTCATAAGTCCTAGTGTTTGAATTTTATTATTTGAATCAGTGACTTTTACTAGAAATAAAAAGTCTTGTAAGATGTTACCAACTGCTGGTTTCTGGTGAGTCCACACTCCATAGGGAAATAGTTGTATTGAGTCTTCCTGGAAACCGTTGTGCCTTAGAGTTCTCAGAGCTCAGAGAACAGCATGCAGAGATCCGGAAAGAAACAGCCGGGCGTTTACATTCCGGGTGTGTTTGTTTTCTCATGTTTGTCTTTCCTTTTCTCCACCGGCAGCGGCATCATAGGGGAGCGCCTGCCGATTAGGTATTACCTGAGCTTCGGGATGCTGGCCAGCGGAGTCTTCACCGCCCTGTTTGGGCTGGGGTATTTCTACAACATCCACAGTTTGGGGTTCTACGTGGTAACTCAGGTGAGGGCTGGGGCCACCGCCCACAGAGTGTGGGGTTCTGTGGTGAGTAGGGTGGAGTGCCTAGGATGAGGTGATGGGAAGGGGCAAGACCGTGTCCTGTCCGAGGTCAGGGGCAGCTGACATACAGGGTGCTTCCTTTGTTCTGCTCTGAAAATCCATCTGCCAGGAGGATTTCTTAGTTTCAGGAGTTGCCTCCTGAAGAATCCTGTTCGTCAGTCCCCAGGCGGGGTCCGAAGCTCCAAGCTCTCATTCTGACTTACTATGGATAAGTTTGGGATGTCCTGTCCCACAACAGATTGGACCACTCAGGACTTGGAAGTCATCTAGCTGCACTCCCAGCTGGAGTTGCCCCAAAGCCAGGGAGTCCCCACCAGGGAGTGCCCCAAACTGTCCCAGGGTGGGGCTGGTTGGGATTCCAAAGAAAGAAGCACTAAGCGCCAGGAGCCTTTGTTAGGGGAACTCAGGTACAGAGGGGGCTGCGTGTGTTTTCTCAACAGACAGCAGGACAAGGAATATTCTACCTGGGCCTGGCTGCAGTGAGGGGTGGGTGTGGAGTTGGTGGGTTTAAGGAATTCGGTTCAGGGCCAGGGCTCCTTCAGTGTTCTGAGTGACAACCTAAACACCTTTATCAGTGCATGGGAATGTTCCAGGACAGCTGGGGTTTAACCCTACAGGGAAAACATGCAGCTAGCCAGGTCACAGAGCGTCAGGACAGAGAAAAATGTCGGGGACAGAGGTACCTGAAAATTGGGGTATGCAAGGGTGCGAGGAATGGCTGCCTTTGCAGTCATTGGCAGCAGAGTGGGGCATGAGGCAGTCAGTGGGGAGGAGGGAGAGTTGTTGAAGGTGCTAGAAGGTGGGAAGGCTGGGGACAGCCCTGCTGGCTTTGCCCTTCGAACTGGGCCCAGCCCTTCCAGAATCGCTTGTCTTCTGCCCTTCCCAGCTGTCCTGTGGATAAATATTGACCAGCGGTGGAAAATGACTGGAAGTAACGACACTCAGCTCTGGTTTTGTGATGCTTCTGAGGCTCCCCAGATAGCTTTAGGTGGGGGCAGTTACAAAATCACCAAAGCATGTTGTATGCAATTTTGCTCTTTAAGATTTTGCCATAACACCAGAGAAAGGTTGGCTGTTTTAATTATAGAAGTGATTCATGCTTATATAGTAATATAGAAAATGAGAAGGAAGGAAGAAACAATTTTCTGGAGTCCAAGCAAGCTCCTGGAGTGAAGGCCAGGCCTGCTCAGCCCAGAGGCAGAACCAGGCAGACCAGCAGCTCCCAGTTGTTTCTAGAGGACTGGCTTAGCTCAGCGACACTGTTACACGCGCTAGGCTGGCCCTCGCCTCGTGTAGTATCATGGAGTTGCCCCCAATGCCCAAGACACCAAAGCAAACCCACCCACCAGTGCATTCCCTAGGCCCCTTCTTGAAATGTAAGGTGTTCTTGGAAAGCCCAGAGATACTTTCCTCGGGCGCTAAGTCAAGATTGTGTTCATTTCAGAGGATGATTAAGGACAGTACCTTCTTCATGACATCGTTAGCAAAAACATGCAATTTACAAGCCATATTTATAGTACAGTTCTATAAACAGTTCTATAAAAGGAAGAAAGATTTTCTGTCTATGAAGTTGTTAGATTGAGCGGAGTTGGGAAGGCCTGGCTCCCAGCTGTGGCCACACGCTGTCTCCTAGTGGGATGTCCTGGCTGGGTTTTCTTTTCTGGCTCTTCTCTACTTACTTTAAAATTTCCACACTGGGCATGCATTCCTTTTGTATATGTAGTTTAAAAATACATATGTATAGTTTAAATTACACGTAACTGTACAATTTAAAACCAATCTTTGGTTGTCCAGGCTCACAGAACACAGAGTTGCGCCCCTTCTTTGTGAGAGAGCCCCAGTGCTGCTCCCAAACCTGAGCACAGAGGAACGAGCTCTGCGGGCCTCGCCAGAGACGCATCTCTGGGGTGTGTTTTCTGCTCGTGCTGAGCTTGTTTTCTGGCCTCTCCTGCAGGTCATCAACGGGCTGGTGCAGACCACAGGCTGGCCCAGCGTCGTCACCTGCCTCGGCAACTGGTTTGGAAAAGGAAGGTGAGAGAAAGGAGCCCCATTCCAATAGCATTTGTTTTATAAAAGATGCTGCTGAAAACTAGACCACTTTACTTTTAGTTTTTCTTGGGACTCATGACAGCAAAAACTCTTCAACTCGTTTCTTTAAGATGATTTAAACTTCCAGGGCTTGAAGTTCTGAAATTCAGACTGCTTGTGTCAGATGGTGGCAGAGCCCAGCCCTCTGTGTGGTGGGCAGGGTCGGTCTGTGTCACTCAGCTGTATCTCCAACAGCTGCATCCGCGTCCCCTGGCCCCCTGGGAGCTTGTGAAAATGTAGAGTGCAGGCCTTGCCCAGGCCTTTTGAAGCAGAAGCTGCATTTTAACATGGAAGTCTGAGAAGTCCTGACCGCGGTCACCCCACACTTAGGGAGCAGAGCTGGGAGCAGCTCTGGTGATTGGACCGCAGTCCAGACTCATCTGCAAATGGCTGTGTAAAAACGCTGCTCAGCCCAGGCAGAGTGCGCGTTGCGGCGGAAGACGGCAAGCAGACGGGGAAGCTGAGACGGGAGGCGTGCCGTGGGGCCTCCGTCTTAGGTGCTGGGCTCTGTGCATCTGTGTGTGCGTCACAGGAACTTCCTTAGTATGATGGTTCTCCAAGCGGCCGTGTTTAGATGGTGGAGGCACGTCTTCAAATTAGGTGCTTTCCAAGAATTTCAAGAAAAGGCCTTTTTCCTCTTTTTAAGTATAAAATAAATAAGCTCTGAAAAATGGAATGTGTGATTATACAGCCCAAGGCAAAATAGAAATACATATGGCTCCCCTGTGGCCCACCCTAGTCCCGGGGCTGGTGGAAGGAAGTAGCATCTACCCAACTTCCTTACTGATTACGACGCTGACCCTGAACAGCTGGGGGCTCCGCTGCGCGCTGCACGTACCGACTCATTCAGGCCTCTCAACGCCACCGTGTTGTGTGTTTTGTTGTGTTGCAGGCGAGGTCTGATCATGGGGGTCTGGAACTCCCACACCTCTGTGGGCAACATCTTGGGGTCGCTGATTGCTGGATACTGGGTGTCCACGTGCTGGGGCCTGTCCTTCATCGTGCCTGGGGCCATCGTGGCAGCCATGGGGATCGTGTGCTTTCTCTTCCTCATCGAACGTAAGTACGTGAGGCCTCGGAGACCACCCAGCACGGGAAGCCGTGGGGCACCTGGGTCTTGGGGGCGGGAGCGCACTGTTGCTTGGCACCGCGTGTGCACGGGCTGCTCTTCCTCTTCCTCGTTCATGCGCAGACTCGCGCAGGTGGCCGGCTCTCTCCTGGTCTCACTGGACTTTCTGCTCTTTCCTGATTTCTGAAGTGGCCAGTGTCTACATTCCTTCTGTCTCGTTGTCCTGCCCCCACCCTTGCCCAAGGCATCAGGCGTTGGCGTGTGGGAGTCTCGCGGGCTACCGCACACCCAGGGTGCAGGCCCCGCCGTGGCTACACCTGCTCCCCCATCTGAAACGTACCTGGCCGGCTTATTTGCTTTTCATTAAGATACACCTTGGACAATGTCATAAAATCACGGTATGACTGAAGACTTGATTACTATCTTAATTAGGTAAAGAGTGTCTGCCAGAAAACCAAATTCCTCGTTTCCTTTCAAATTCAATACCAAACGTTTTGCTTTAATTGAATTTGAAATTAATTTTTAAAGTTGCGGTGCATAGGCCCTGATTCTGAAAGTATTCCGAACAGTCGTACTGACGGCAGAGCCGCCAGCGCTGCCAGGCTGTTCTGTCTGGGGGTTCCGATCCCACGAGCAGTTCTGATAACTGGTGTCCCAGGAGGATTTAGCTTGGAGCAAAATAAAATCACGTGGTACCAGGTAACTCCCCACTGCTGACCCCCAGGTAGGGGAGCTCCAGGGTCAGCCCTCCGTCCACACGGGCAGAGTTGTACATTCGGCGTTGCATTCAGAACCGAGAAGTGAATGCGTTCTGTTTAGGGTCTCACTTTTTTCTTCTTGCTAAAGCTAATGTTTTAATTTTTAAAATAACCACATCTAGCCAAGCTGTGAGATATGAGGCTCTCAGAGCTGTCTTCTGTGCCAGCACAAGTGGAAATAAACATTCAGATGAGGACTTCTTGGGGACACCCGCTGCTGGGACCAGAGAGGCAGGGCCCTGGCTGTACTCAGCAGCTCCCTGTCACCGTGTCCACAGAGGCCATGCCCGGTCAGCAGCGTCTCATGGTGGCCTGAGCAAGGGCATTGTCACAGGCAGGGGCTCCTTTGCCAGCGTGCCACGTTGGCTTTTAGCTCCAGCTGGTGTGTCACTGGAGTTCTGGGAAAGGCCACCTCTGCCACCTGTTTCTAGGTCTGTTAGGTGCCAGTCACCTGCAGGACAACGTGCTTCCTCTTCCTGGTGCTCAGGGGCCCCTGGGTGCATCCTGCCTGAGGTCAAGAGTCCACGGTGACTTTCCTTCCCTTCCTCACCGGTAAAGGGCTTGGCCCTGGGGGGAAGATGAAATGCGGTGGAGGGTGCAGCATGTGGGAGGGGGCGTCTGCTGGCCGGCGGGACCTCAGCGCCATCAGCCGTTCAGCTCAGTCGTCCGGGATGGGGCGGCATCCCACTCAGTGCAGGGTTTCCGAGAGCAACGAAGCTCTGGTCTTCTGGGGTAAAGTCAGAGCCTCCTTCTCCCCAGCCACCCCAGTGCTTCTGAGGGGATGGGGTGTGGGGTGACGCCAAGAGGTCTGCCCGGACGCTCCTGGGCCTCCCTCCTGTTCCAGGGCCACGTGCTGCTGTGTCCTCGGGCACTGCCTCCCTCCTCCTGGTCCACTCTGGGACAGGAATGCAGTCTCAGCTTCCTGGGGCCACTAGGCCTGGAAGACTCTTCTGGAGGTGTCACCAGGTCAGATGGGTGCCTTCAGAGCTTCCCGCCTCCTGATTCCTCTGTCCTCCCCCAGCTCTGAACAGGAAAGGCACCTGCATGGCAGGGGCCGGTGCTTTGGAAGCAAAGCCGGGCCTCAGGGTTGTCCTCCTCGCCCCTCTTCTCGCCACGTTCCTCCAGTCCTGGCGGCTTTTCTTGTACATATCATTGCTAGTAAATATATTTAAGAGTACTCCTATTCTTCCTGGTACTGCCACAGATTTCCTCCACCCACTCTAACTTTCGTCGCCACCCCACACCTGACCTCCTTCTGCCTTCTTCATGGTTTAGGGGACAGGGTCCCCAGTTCTCCCCGTCCTGACTCTCACGCACACTTCCCTCGGGCACTCGCGTGCGCGGCTGGTCTCTCTCACCTACCACAGAGGCTGGCTGTCCTTGTCGTGAAACCCTGGCCGCTCCGCTCTCTCCCCGAGCTTCCCTGAGGCTGTCCCCAGGGCCTGGTGCTGCCTTCCAGCTGGTATCTCCTGCTGGAGGCCCCATCCTGTCCTCCCACTGAGTGCTGGCCACACTCCTGAGGACGAATCCACCCGCCTGTATTAAAGTCTGCAGTTGGCTCTTCTGCCTGCCCGGACTCGAGACGTCTCAGGCTCTCTGGAGGAGCACCTGCCCTGTGCCACTGCTGCTTCCACTGTCACAGTTGGAATGTTTCTGGGGTGGCTGGGCAGCGAATGGCAGCCCCCATGGACCCCCATGGAGTCCCAGGTGCTGTGCCCAGCCTGGCTATCCTCACATGGCTCTCTGAGGTGAAGGGCTGGTCCCAAGGACGGGGCTGGGCGACCTGCCTGAGGTCAGACGGTGGTTAAGAAGTGGTGGAGTTGGGGCGTGGCGGGTACTGGCTCCCCTGCTCAAGTTCTCGTGGACTTCGGCCCTGGACACCTTGGGTCCTTAGGATGTGTCTTGTGGGGTCAATTAAATTTTTTTTTTAATTTATACAATTAAAAAATAAAATTTGTCAATTATAAATGCTATCTTCTCTTGCAGAGATAATATCATTTGAAAGATATTTTTCTACAAAAGGAGTTTCTTAAATCATTGTTTCTCAAGTCTGGGTCCCTGGAACCCTGGGGCTTGAAAGACTATCTTGGGGACTGTGGGAACTCTCTTTCAGTTTGAGAAACACTTGCTGCCCACCGGTGTCTTCTTGGCGGCTGTCATTCTGTCCTACAAGCCTTTCGCTTCTGTCCCTCCCAGTTAAATGCATGAGTAGGCAGCCTCAGGGAGCACCTGTCCCCAGCCACGGCTCACCGGGCAACATTCAGCCCAGTCCAGACACTCTTGTCCTCCACTCCGCCCTCCTTCTCTACACGCGCAAGCACCCGTGGGAGACAACGTGGAGGTGCCCCGTGTTCCAGGTCGCTCTCTTTCCTGCCTAGGACTCCAAGGTGCTGGCAAGGGCCCCAGGAACCCAGAGGAGGTTGGCCAGGCCTGCGGCCTCCCTGTCACTCTGGTGCTTGGCTTCTGGAAGCCACCGATTCCCTGTGTCAGCTCCTACCCCTCAGCAGGGAGGCCCTGTCCCCCACTATTCACATCCACCCCATGGCAAGGGGAGCCCAGAACCTTCAGGGACACCTCTCATGCATCCTCTGTCTCTAGGGCTGTGGGCCTGAAGGGCTTCTCCACCCACGTTCCTGGTTTTGACGGGGACCCCCAGCTATTCTCTCCTGTGTATTTTGCCTCTGGAACTTCCCTTTTGAGCAGCCTGTCCAGCCCCTCTGGAGGAGCCTCCCCTCGTGCTGGCCCCAGCCGTCCAGCACCCCAGTTGTCTCTGCTTGTCTGCCTGGGCGGAGAGCTCGGTCTGCAGGCTTCGGACCCGTGTTCTGCCTCCTCCTAGCTCGGGCCTGAGCTGGGCTCTTGTAAATGAGGCCTCCGGGTCTGGGGCAGGTGTGATGATCCAGATGTCCCCTGTGCCCTGGTCGGCTCTGGCCACGGGGCGTGCTGAACTACAGGAGAGCTGTGCACTGTCTTCTGTAGCAGGACAGAATAAAACTACCAGAGCCTCCTGCCCAGGGAAGTAGCATGATATTCTCAGCCCTGTGGCTGAGAGGTCGACTGTCTGAATGTTGAAAGACCTGTCAGTAATGATGAGCAGTGCCGCGTGTAAGAACAGCTCTCTGCAGATGGGGAGAAGGCGTCGGGGACACTGCTGTTTGTTTCTGCTCCCTCCTTGTCCCTAGTCACTGGCCCTGAGCGGGCTCTAAGGGCACAGGTGCCCCATTCTTGTGGCCAGCAGAGGTGAGGCTCTCCTGCTCCTTCACTCCTTTCTCCCACCCAGGGAGAGCCCAAAAGAGAGGTGCACCCCACACCCCACTCCCCGCTTTCTCAGGCCTCTGAGTCTGTTCTGTGAAGCTGTTCTCGGATGTGTCCCAGCCAAGGGACATGTGTGCTTGTGCCCTGCAAGGCAAGAGCCTAGGAAGAGCCATGTAGTGAGACTAGCCATACCTCACAAGAGGGGGACCCCGGCTTACCTCTGGGGGGCGCATCACAGACTGGGTGAGTGACCTCACTGGGGACGATTGGGTGAGCTGGCTGGCATCACTTTACATTGGTGCCTGGACACCGCAGGTGGACCATCGAGACTGCCCACTGACCCCATGTCCCTGGTGAGTAACCTCACCCCTTGGGCTGTGCCCGGCGGGGAGCTTGTGTTTCAAGGCAGTAAATGATTTTATCACAGGCCGTGAAAAGACCAGGATTCCAGGTGGTCGGGAGCAGAGGCTTTTAAACGTGGCCTCCTGGAGTCCAGAGAAGCAGCAGGGCCGGTTCTCACAGTGCCTCGCTGGTTCCCCAGTTGCGCAGTCTCAGGTCGCTGGGCTGGTTCCCTGGTTGCGCAGTCTCAGGTCGCTGGCTGAATTTTGAAGCAACAGGATACAGCCTAGATCTGGCTTTGTTCTTCCCACATGTCCTCCCTTTTTCACATTTATAAAAGACCTTTTGTTCTATATCAAGATAGGTGTTTTGTCTCCACTAATTTTCATTTCTGATGAATTCCGTAACATTAAATGACTCATTACGACGTTATTCTAACCTCACTGCTCTGAGGCACTCGTCCTGCTTTTGTATTTCCTTCCGTGCTTTAAGTGTGCCGATTGGCCGTCAGCACGGCGTGCCCGTGCTCTGCTTGTGTTTGTCGGCCTCGCTGTGAAAACAGTCTCCGTACTCACAGTGGGGTTCCTTTCATGGTCTTTGGCAGGTGCTGGTGGTGACCCGCCACGTCCTCCGGTTTCCCTGGGAGGTGGGGTGGCCCAGCGGCACCCTCACCCCCACCTGGTGTTCTATGGCCATGGCTGTTTTCATAAATGTGTGCTAATTTAGTAAAAGTGTAAGATGGTAACTTGTTTTTCTTAAAATAAATTTTGTGTCTATCTAAGGGGCACGACACGGTGTTGTGGGGCGGGGAGTGAAAAGGTTGCGACTAAAGTAAAGCCAGTGAACGTGTCCTCTGACTCATTGAGTTACCCTTTTTGCTTCCATTTTTGTGGTCGGAGCAGCTGAAAGCTACTCACCGACCGCGCATCCCCAGTAGAGCACAGCGTCACCAGCTTGCGTGGTGCCTTAAGTCTCTGGGCTGGCTCGGGGTCGCGTAGCTATGGGTCTCGTTCCTTGCGTTGCTGAACGAGTCCGGCATCCGACTCCCGTTTCCTCTTTCAGATCCCAAGGACGTCAGGTGCTCCTCCACGCTGACCACGGTAAGGACCTGCTCTCCGTGCCTCGTCATCTCCCTGGGTGCTGTGCCGTTCGCCAGGTGTTTTGGTCACTCCGCCAGCCTGGCGTTGTCTGTGCAGTGTCAGCGGGAATCAAAGAAAGTGTGACAAGTGTCCCGCCCTCAAAACACTGGCCACTCTGGAAAGGGCTGATCATAACCTTATCAGCAAAAACCCAGATGAGGTTTGATAACCCTCGTGTGGAGGACTTTGCACCGAGGGTGACCCAAGGCTGGGCCTGGCCAAGTGAGGACCTCCTGGCTTTCCCCAGGGGTCCCAGCGTGGCTGGAGAAAAAGGGGCAGGTGAGCAGCTGCTTCTCTCCTGCTCCCCCTGCTCACGCGCAGCTGGGGAAGGCCTGAGGTCAGGATTGCTCACGGCGTAGCCCCATGACAGAGCACGTGCCCTGCCACCTCCCCACAAGGCAGCCCTCCACTTGGCACCAGTGCCTTCCCCTCTAGTGGCCTGTGGCCCAGGCTCCTGCGTCACCCCTGCCCTTCCCCCCTCCAGTCCCACTCTGGGCGCACGTGTAGCATTAACCTCAGTCTTGGAAGAAAGTCTCTCTGGCCCCCACGCCCGCCCCAGGTGGCCGCCTCCTCTCCACGGGCCTCCTCCATCCCCCTGAAACAGCCTGTCCAGGTCTCCAGCAGTTTCACGTGGCCACATGTTAGGGTCAGCTCCCCCGCCTCACCCCACTCGACCTGCCACCTGCACCGACACAGCGGTTTCCTCCCGGCTCTGTGCAGCGCTCTCCTCCTGGGGCAACGTGCCGGCCACGCCTGCACAGGGGGCTTTGCTGGCGCCTTCTCCTCTGCTGGACCCCAGGGTGGGGGCAGCCCTGGCCGCTCCGCAGCCTCTGCTCTCCTTGCCGGCTCCCAGGCCCAGGGCTTTCAGCACTTGGGCAGGCGTCGTCTCTCCCCAGCCCCAGGGTCACGGACCCACCACCACTTGACCTTCCCAGGGACATGTCTGGTTGTCCTCAGATTTAACATGACCAGAGACCTTTTGATTTCACCCCTAAACCCGCTGATCCCCTGGCATCGCTCATTTTAGACAAGGAGCTGTTGTCACGGCGTAGACAGCCAGACCCACAGGAGTCACCCCGGCTCCTCTGTCCCTCAGCCCCATACCCTGTCCTTTGCCAGGTGCTCTGTTCTGCTCTGCGTTTGCGTTGGGGGTGGGTGTGGAATGGAGACCCCCTCGCCTCCCCCACCGTGGTCCCAGATTCCACCCTCATCTCTCCTCCAAGCCACTGCTCGTCAGCCTCCTGGGACAATCCACCTCTGCACCTCTAACATCCCTTCTTTACACTTCACTTACAAAGACTTTCTGGAAACAAGTCAGAGCAAGCATGGCCTTGCTTAACCGTACCGTCATCCAGCGGCTCCCATTTCATTCAGCGTAAAGTCCCCTTTACCTGTTTGCTGTCCGTCTCCCGCTGACCTGCGTAAGCCCGGGAGCAGGCCCGTCTACATCTGCGCTGAACCCGGTCCTGAGCAGTACCCGGGGTGCTCGACAGAGGGAGCCAGAGAGCTCTCTCCCTATCCGCCTTTTATATTCGGGGCTTTGGGGTACAATTCATTTTGGAAAGAAGTGTTCTGGTACTTTATTAAAAACACAAATAAGCAAACAAATTTAATTTTTGAAAACTACTGCCTTCAAGAAGCTTAAGCACCATATGATTTTTTAAAGACTATAGTTGATATTTTGAAATGTTTTGAAAGCTATTTTCCTGCCATGAGCATGCATTTCAGTTTCTAAGCTTGTACAGATCGATGATGTTTTTGGTTGTGCTGCGAAACAGCTTAGGACTGCGCAGCCTCCAGGGTTGGGAGAACTTTGGCCTCGTCTTCTGCCCCGGACCACCTGCCCCTCTGTGAAGGGCTCCTCCCACCCAGGGGCCTGAGGTTAGGAAACAGGGGACTTGGGAAGAGGGTGAGTCAGCCACATGCACAGCTCTTAGGAGTCTGGGAGAGCATATCTCAGCACACGGCATTGTTTCTGCTACGAGAATTTGCTCTTTTGATTCATATTTGATCTCCGGGTCACTCAGGCTTAGGATATTTATTTTGAGCCTTAATCTAGGACCTATATTGGGTCCAAAACCCTGTATTAGGGGTGTTGCCAAATTTGATGCTTTTTATCTCCATATTAGTTGGGGTTAGGTTCAGCAGCAGGCAATAGGAAAGCCCACAAGCTGTGTCTAAAGCAAGATGGAACTGTATTTCTCTTTTCTAGTCAAGAAATCTAGAGGTAGCCAGTGCATGGCGGTGTGGTACGTCCCAGTATGAGACCCAGGCTCCTCCTGTCTTTTGTTCTATTTCTGAACATGGCTTTCATGCCCAAGGTGATATGTCCCAAGCAATTAGAATAGTGCCTGGCACATAGCAGATGCTTAATAATTATTTGTTGAATGAATGAGTGAATGATTGGTCTAGATGGCTGCTGGAGCTCCAGCTGTTACATCTGTGTTCCAGCTAGCGGGAAGAAGGACAGAGAAATTAAGGGCAGGCCCCTTCCCTTTCAGCACACTTCCTAGGAGTTCCTCACATTGCTTCTGCTTAGCCGACCACCCCAAGCTGCAAAGGAGTTGTAAACTAGGCTTTGCCTTGAATACGCCTGTTCCTGGCTGAAAAGCAGGGGCTCTGTTGGCAAGAAGAGGGCCCGGATAAAGCTGGCGGGCTCTGCGCAGTGTGGTGGCCCAGGTCCTGGGAGCAAGAGAGCATCTCTGCTACTGTCTGGAACGGTCAGGGATGCACCAGCCGGATCTCTGCCCTGAGCCCGGCGGGCTCTGCCTTGCCCATAGGCACCATGCACTTCTGAGCACAGAACACAAACAGTTTTTAGAAGTCCATTGTTCTATTTTCAACTAATATTAGTAGTTTTTCTTTAATGTCCAGATACCTTTTCAGGGAAAATGCCTCTAAATGTAAAGGGACGTGTCCAGCTGTGAATCGGAACAGAGTTTAACGAACTCCCTGTTTCCCCGGGTTCCAGGCCTTTCCGATGCCCCCCAGAGCTTCACTACGGGTCTCGTAGCTAACTTCCAAGCCTGGAGGCTTTTTCTTCTCACACTGATCCAGAACAAGTGCCAGAAATCTACACTCCCTGGGCCTCTCTAAAGATTGTTTTGTTGTGATTTAGACCCGTGTGAATAAGTAACATCTTCCTGAATATAGAATCTTTATTTTAAAGGAAGTTTGTGTTTCATAAAGAACGATGAAAATTTTACTGTTACAGAATTTCAAGAATTATTTTTGACACTGTTAATTATCTTCAAAGGGCTTTCGGCATCAAGACTGCGAGGAATAATGATCAGGAAACGGTACTCTTATTTGGCGCCCAATAAACTGCCTTCACTTCATTAACTGTCAAATCCATTAAGGAAAGTTAAGTTGCCTTAATCGGCATTTTTACTTTCGTCATACCTTGGTCTTGGCTATTTCTTCAAGGAAAGATTTTATATTCACATTCCGTTCGTTATCTGAGAGTTGGAGCCCTGAGATTAACCTGATTAGCCCACTATTTTATGTAAATCATTTGTCTTATTTTTTCTAGGTAGCTTTTTTGTGAAGATAGTATCCTTGCTGTGGTAAAGTTAAGTTTCATTTCTGGTTGTTGATTCGGTAATTGCTCTAATTAAATTTTTTTCTCCCAGCATTCCAAAGGCTATGAGAATGGTACGAACAGATTTAGACTCCAGAAGCAAATCTTAAACAGCGAAAAGAACAAGCCTCTGGTAAGTTTCGCGTGACTTCCACCTCCTAGAATGTCAGGGCGGCAGGAAAAGTCCTTCAGGCCACATCGGCTGTCTGTCCCTCTGCCGTGGTGACATGTGTCACAGACATCTAGGGTCTTAAAAATATTGAGTCTCATTGCATTTCTTCAGAAAATTTTGAGTTTACCCTTATTGACTTTCTTTGGGTAGCAAGATAACTTATGTTTTGCAATCAAATTTGAAAGTGATTCATTCATTTGACAACTATTGGCAACTTTCAGTGTCCCAAGCACCGTTCCTGGTTGGCGGGGGTCGGGCAGCAGGTACAGACAGACAAAGAGCAGAGATGATGTCAAGTGGCACCACGTGCCAGGAAGGCAGGGTGAGCAGGCGCTGTTCCCAGCGTGGTCTCTGCGCAGGCTTCCCCAAGTAGGCAACATCGGGGGCTGAGCTGTGCAGGAAGGGAGGGTGCTTGCAGGAGCCGGGCAGAGGAACGCACCGTGGCTGGGGGCGGGAGACGCACATGGAGTTGGCGTCATAGGCCAAGAACGGGTGAGGGAGCAGCAGACGACATAGAGTCGTCTTCCACCCCTCCTCTGTTGGACAGATAAGGAAATCAAGGCACAGAGATGCCTTGTCATCTGCGGTAGGGGGAAGGCCACCGTGCAGGCTCAGCATCGCTACTACACTCTTCCTGTTCGGGATACTCCTAGAAGCTCCTCACGTCACTTCTGCTTAGCCAACTACACTAAGCCACAAGGGACATGTCAGATTTGGTTTTAATCATTGAAATAATAAGCTATTCTCTTTTCTTTTTTAAATCAAATAGCTTTAAGGGTAAATGTACTAAACATGCTTCTACCTTTATTCTTTATTGCCCAGGGAAATGTATTTGGGGTGGTTGACATATTAGAAGAAGGAAAAATGATGTCTCATGCATCTGGGTCCTTAGATTTTGGGGCGAATGTAGGCAGTGACTGATTCAACCAAAATGCATTAAAATCCGGACTCACTTCTGAGTTTACATTAAAAAAAAAAAAACAAAAAAATACACGTCTTAATGTCCACACGGCTGTGACTCCTCTCTTACGATCTTGAAAGCTTACCTTTTCCTCTGAGTCAAGACCACAGGCCCTTTGTCCTGGTGTGGTTACTGACCCAGAAAAGCAGCCCTGGCTTCCAAGTATAGCTTCCCTCTTTCCTCTTCTGTCCCTTCTACGAGTGGAAGCCTGTTACTCACATGCCACCAAAGAGCCAGGCGCATATTTGGAGACCCTCTGGGTCTTGTTTCAGGTGACCAGGACGAGGAAGGTGCTGTCTTGCTCCCTGGGTCCACTTTCAGCAGGCCCCAGCCCCTGGCCCTTGCTCTTGGGTTGGGGTCAGCAGGCGGAGTGTCCCACGAATTTGGCCGGACACTCTGGTTGTCCCTTTCCCAGAGTGACCCAGCTCAGAGGCACTGGGCTCAGAGTGGGGTGTCGCCCCTACCCCAGCCTCTCCCACTCTTCAGACAGGGCCACTAAATTCTCTCGTGCTAGGCACGATTCTGAAGCCCTTAGTGAAGAAATGCGTTAAGAGAGGGAGGGAGGAAGCAAATCCGAGGAGAAAGAGGTTCTGGTAGCACCTGGCCATGTAGCAAACCCTCTTCAAGCCCTCTTGGGTTTTTTAGATGGTTCCTTGGGATGGTCATAATTGCCCTCCTCGGCTTCTCTGAGGATCTTCTGTTGGGCTGAGGCTCAGCCCTGGTGGGCCACCAAACACCGAATGAGCACTGCATGGGTGTTCGGATGCTGAAGGTTGTCCGCCTTGCACACTGCGGGCCAAGTGGGAATCCACATGTCTCCTCTGGGATGGTTTTTCCCGAAGTGCAGCTGCAGACAGCAGGCGTAGAGGAGTGAGCTTAGCATGTCTGGATTAGCACGGTTACTGTTACAAACACCCCACGTGCTTCGGTGTGTTTACTTTTTGTTGCTTGCTTGTGTGTGCATTTTAGTGGCCGGGAGCCCTTTTGCTCTTTGAAGGTGTAAACCCTAGGAGTGGAGAGTGCTGGCTGCAGAAGCCCCGCCCCCATGGAGGGCTCCACAGATCCTGTACGGGGCTCTTGGAATACAGGTCGAAAACAGCTTGTTCAGAGGCAGAGAGAGGCCGCCCTGGCCTCCAGCCTGGTGTCATGATCCGCCAGGGGTTCCCTGTTTGCTGTTGAGGGGAGGCAGCAGTGTCCCTGTGTTTGTTTTGGAAAACCAGCCATGACCTCATGCTTCCTTTCCCATCACCTTCAGGAGCAAACTACTGGGCTTTGGTGGCTGTGAGCACAGGGCCCATGCTCAACAAAAACAGCCTTGTCTGTCTAGGAGGCTCCTTACTGCTTAGCCAAGGAGCAGGGGTTCTGGGTCTGTGGCTTTGAACCAGCCCAGCAGGCAGGTCCCTGGAGCACTTTATAAATCCAGGAAGGGCGGTAAATGCACCCAGGGCATCTGGGCTTACCTGTGGCCAGGTACGTTTTCCATGGTTGGCCTGTGGTCACTGCTTTCTGGGTGAGGATGCTCCTCTCCTGGCTGAGCAGGCTCTTTTCACTTTATTTGTCCTCCCCACTGGCCTCGCTTCATCCGCTGCTTAGCCTACTTCGTGCTTAGTCATCTGTGAGTCCTGCAGCTCTCCGCTTGGTGCACGTGGGCCTCCCGTGGGGCTGCCTCCGAGGCTACTGCAGCTGGGCTGGGGACAGCCGGGACATCAGGGTGTGTCCAAGTGCCCCAGGAGACGCCAGTGTTTAGCCATGGTTGAGAATTGCCCAGTTAGTCTCCTAAACTGGACAGCTAGCATAATTCATAAGAGAATAGTTTATTCCCAAACTCAAATCATAGTTCTTTGTTGTCATATGCCTTCATGGAATTGTCACTGGGAAGGTGTCATGCTTTTACACTAGGGTTTTGTCCTCTTCGTGCCGAAACATCAGAACATATGGTTAAATGTGATGAACATATGGTTAAATATGAAATATGGATAAATACATTCATCAGAGACGAGCTCTCGATGCCAAGTCCTGGTCAGGAAGCCGGGCTTCACGGGGGACACAGATCCTGGGCTGTCCCCGAGGTCACGCACTGGGTGCTCGGTGCCCACATTGGACTGCAGCTGCCACCTGGTCTTCCAGATTTCTGTTTCTGCTGTAGGAGAATCCTAAATTCCAGGAGGAGGGGATGTGGAATGCATTGCCATTTTCATTTTCTTTTTCTTTTAAAAATTTAACTGCATTTTGAACCCAATTTTTGTAGGTTATAGTGAGATAAATACAGGAAAACCTTTTTGGGTTTGTGGAAAGTCTGAAATACATAGAAGCATTTCTTTTTAAGTCCTTGAGCTTTGTAGTTCATTCAGAAAGAACACTGCTCTGACTTGAGACCCCACCCTGACTTGGGGGTCACCTTCTTTGCCTTAGTGAATGCTAACTTTGTCCTTAGGAATGCCCAGACTATCAGAATTCACAAACATCGGAATTGGTTTGTGAATTTAAAATAATGTCATCATTTCCTGTGATGTATGTCCATTGTGAACTCCTGAAAAATATAGTCGTGTGAAGAATTCCTTATTGTCATTTCCATAAAAATCACACATAATTCCACCACTCAGTTGTAACCACTGTCAGTTTAGATAGTAGCTTGTTTCTAGAAATAGCTCCTATAACCCAGTTATGTAGTAGGCATTTGAACATTCTTTGAGATTATAATGAACATGCAATTTTGAATGATGTGTTGTTGACATTTAATGTGTCATGAGCATTTCTATGTCATTAAAACATTTCAGACTTTTTTCCAACTGCAGCATGTCATTTATATGGATGTCTTTTAATTTTCCAATTTTTCTCAATAGTGACGTGACATCCGTTTTACTGTGTTTTTTCACTTTTAAGTTATTTTTCAAAAATAGATTCCTAGAATTTCTGGATCAGAGGATTTTGTGTGTTAATGGTATTTCATAAAAACACATGAATGCTAATGGTTATAAAGCAGTGACTTGTGGTGAGGATTTTATCCAAGATGTCCCCAAGATGTTAGTGGAAAACAGGATCGTCCAGTGACTTAGTTTCAGGAATCCTGGCCTCGCTTCAGCCAGGTGACCCGCTGGTGACACTGTTCTGTCTTCTTTGCGTGGGTCCGTGTCCAGGACCCGGAGATGCAGTGCTTGCTGCTGTCCGACGGGAAGGGCTCCATCCATCCGAACCACGTCGTCATCGTCCGGGGCGATAGTGGAGGCGGCACGCCCATCAGCTTCACCGGGGCCTTGAAAATCCCAGTAAGTAGCGGCGCCTTCAGAGAGTTTCAGAAAGAGCTACCGGTGCTGACCGTGACAAGTCTGTTCTATTGATAATCAAACTTAAAAAAAGGAATCTATGATTGTAGACTGTGGATTAGAAATGCATAGCGCAAACCATCGGGACTGAACGTGGCAGCAGTGATGTTTGTTTGCCTCATACCGTGCTTAAATTTTTTTTTGAAATTTAGTTTTCTCCATTTAGAAATTCAGAAGGTGCATAGAATTTCTGAAATAAGGCTTCCTGCCTTCACTTGAAAAACAGACAGTGGGCTGCACTGGGCCTGCACCCCATGTGGCAGGGGTTGGGGAGCCCCACCCCTCCTTGGTGCACTTGCCCCCTCCCAGAGGCCTTGAATGTGAGTTCTGGGAGGCCCCGTCACTGGGTCCTCTTCTGTGGCCTTAGGAAAGCCCAGTTCAATTTTCTTTTCCCTTTGAAGTGCCTTCGGTTACATGAACCGTGGTCTGATTGCCTCGGGCATGTAAGGGAGAAATAAAAGGAGCTGCAGGGAGAGAAGCCTTAGGGCCCAGGAATTTGGCATGCTGCTCCTCGGTGGGCGGCTGGCCCTGCCCCTGCATGGACAGGCGTGCGCAGCGCCCCTCGGTGGGTGAGCCTTTGCAGCAGGTGAGGGGATGGGGGGGGTGCGATGGTGAGATTTCTTGCTGCTTTAGATTTCTCTTGTATTAAATCCACGGGTTCCCTCAGCAGAGACTCTGAAGAGCTAAGCACAGGACGTGGTAAAGCAGCGTTCTCTGACGGGGTGAGCCACAGAGGGTGACAAAGGCAGGGCCAAGAGCCGCAGCAGGTCAGGGGACAGGCCAGCATGGCGCGGCTCTGGGCTCCCATCTCCTCATCTGTAGTTCCTGCTCCGTGTCCGGTGTGATCCTTTGTGTTCTGAGGATGGAGAGCGATCACAGTGCCAAACACGGTGCCAGGCACGGGGTAAGCGTGCAGGAAATCGTGCACACACCCTCGTACTGATGCGCCAGCGGGAGGACATCGACTCGTTCCGTTTCAGATGATGTGGGGAGATTGAGCGCTGTGCTGTCGGCCCAGTTCTGATGGGTGTTCCTGTGCACAGACAGCGTGGGGCTGGGGAGGGACAGCGCAGTACCTCGGTGTCGCTGGGTTTTCTCACTCAGATTTTCCAAATGGAATTGTCATCTCACAAGTGCCACCTCTTTCTAAAAGCAGACAAAAAATGAAACACAAACAGGCATTTCCTCGTTTCCTCCTTAATCCCTGTTTTCTCTTCTCGCTGTTCCGGCACCGGCTGGCCATGCACACTGGGGCGCACGGCAGCCCGCAGGCCACTGTGCCCGACAGAGCGGCCGGACTGGTGCTCCGTGTGTTTGCGAGTCACTGGATCGTCTGCAGTTTCAGTTCCAGGGAAAAAGAAATGGCCATTAAATGCTTAGTAACCGGGTGACTCCTCCATGGCTGTGATCCACAAAATCTCCCAGAATAGCTAAATTTTCTGAGTGCTGTAGGATAAGAATCAAACCAGTACATTTTTACTGACTTTTTTTTTTTTTGAGACAGAGTCTCACTCTGTTGCCCGGGCTA
>CAUYRT010037210.1:0-41708 GCA_963574885.1 Lepilemur ruficaudatus | reverse complement strand
TTGATGGACATTTTAATTTTCAGTTTTGTTGTTTCTGGCTATTTCAAGTAAAGCTGCTATGAACATTCTTGTAAATTTTTTATATGAATGTGTTTCCTTTTCCCTTCGATAAATAAATACATAGGAAAGGACATGCTGGATCATATATATATTGGAAGTATGCTTAACTTTTTAAAAAACTGCCAATCTGTTTTCCAAAGTCGTTATACCATTTTACATTGCCTCCAGCAGTATGTCAGAGTTCTAGTTGTTACACATCTTTAATTTTAAGACATTTTGATAGGTGTGTATCAATATCTTATAGTGGTTTCAATTTGCATTTCCCTAATGACTAATGATGTTGACCATCTTTTCATGTACTTATTTTCCATCCATACGTCTTCTTTGGTGAAGTGTCTGTTCACATCTTTTGTTCATTTTTTATTGGATGATATGTTTTCTGATCATTGAGTTTTGAGAGTTCTTTATATTAAATATATTTTGGACAGAGATTATCAGATATTTGCCACATATTTTTTTTCCCAGTCTCTGGCTTGCCTATTTCATTCTCTTCACCAGTTTCTTTTGAAGAGCAAAGGACATAATTTTGACGAAATCCCAAGATATCTGTTTTATCCCATGGTCACAAAGATTTTCTTCTGTTTTCTTCCGGAGGTTTTATAGTTTTAGGTTTTATTTTTAGTTCTATGATCCATTTTTAGTTAATTTTTGTTTACGGTACCAGGAATAGGTTAAAGCTCCTTTTTGAATTTTTGGCATATAGTTTTTCAGTTGTTCTGGTACCATTTGCAGAAAAGACTATCTTTTTTCCAGTGAATTGCCCTTGCAACTTTATTGGAAATCAGTTGATTATGTGTAGGTATTCCCAGATTATTTCATCTTAATGCCAATACCACACTGTCTTTATTACCATAGCTCTATAATAAATCTTGAAGTTAGGTTATATAAATCCTTCAGCTTGCACATGAACTTTTCCAAAGTTGTTTGGCTATGTTATAGATCCTTTGCCTTCCCATGTGAATTTTAGAGTCTGCTGGTCAGTTTCTACCAAAAAAAAAAAAAAAAGCCAGCTGAGTATTTGAATGGGATTATGTTGAATTTATAGATCAGTTTGGAGATAACTGGCATTTTAGTAATCTTGAGTATTCCAATCTATGAACACAGTATGCCTCTTCATTTGTTTAAGTATTCTTTAATTTCTCTAGCCATGTGTTATAGTTTTAAATAAATAGGTCTTATATGTCTTTTGACAAGTTTATAAGTATTTCATATTTTTATGCTATTATAAATGGTATTTTTGTTTAAAAATCCCAATTGTCCATTGCTTTTACATGAAAATATAATTGATTTTTACATATTCATCTTATATCCTGCAACCTTGTTAAAATCAACTTGTTCTAGGGAGGGACATTGTTGTAGATCACACAGATTTTCTATGTAAATGATCACGTAATCTACACATAAAGGAGTTTTCTTTGTTTCAACATTTAGTCCTTATATTTCTTTTTCTTTTTTCTTTTTTTGCACTGGGTAGAACTCAAGTACGATATTGAATAGAAATGGTGAGAATGGACATCCTTGTGCTGTTCTTCATCTTAGGTGAAAAGTATTCAATCTTTAACCGTGAAGGATGATGTTAGCTTTTGGTTTCTTTGTAGATTCCCTTTATCAAGTTGAGGAGGTTCCTTTCAGTTACTAGTTTGAGGAGAGTTTTTTTTTTTTTTTTTATCAAGAATGAATATTCTATTTTGTCAATTTTTGTTTCTCATCTGCTGAGATGATTATATCATCTTGCATCATCTTAGACAAAAAAAATCTGCTGTCTTCCTTTTATGTGTTCCTCTGTATGGTTTGTGTCTTTTTTCAACTGCTGCTTTTAATATATTCTCTTCATCACTGGTTTTATTAACAAGTAATTTGATTATAATGTGTTTTGGTGTGCTTTTTATCATGCTTTTGTCCTTGGGGTTCATTAAACTTCTTGGGTGTTACTTTACAATTTTCATCCATTTTGGAAAATTTGAAGCTGTTGTTTCTTAACATAATTTTTTCTGCCTCTCACTCTTGCTCCTCTCCTTCAAGGACTACAATTACATGTTTATTGGGCAACTTGGTTTACTCTTTGTCACATGACTCACTGATTCTGTGTTTCACTTTTTCTTTCTTCCCTCCATGTTTCACTTTGAGGCATTTCTGTTGTGCCTTCAGGATCACTAATCTTTTCTTCTTCAGTGTCTAATTTGTCATTAATCTGGTTTGGTGTATTTCTCATCTTATATATTGCAGATCGTATCTCTAAAAGTTTATTTTGAGTCATTTTTTAACAAAAATCTCTTCCATACCACTACTTAACATGTGTAGTCTTTTCTGTAGGTGCTTTAACATATGGAATTCCTATGTAATTTCCTTTTCTACAAATTCTGTCATCATTTCTGGGTTAGCTTCATTGATTCAGTTGATTTTTCTTCTCAGTAAGGGTTATGTTTTCTTTCTTCTTTGTATGCCTAGTAGTTTTTTATTCAATACCATGCATTGTGATTTTTTTTCTTGCCAGATTCTGGATATTTTTATATTCCTAAAAATATTCTTTAGCTTGTTCTGTGACATACTCACATTACATGAAACAATTTCATCCTTTCACTCTTGCTTTTAGACTTTGATAGGCAGGACCTAAGCTGCATTTAGCATTGGGTAAATTTTTCTGCACTATGGAAGTAAGATCTTTCTTAGTACTATAAACCATGCCCTGTGAGTTATGAGATTTTGTACTCTGGACATTGGGAATAGGCACTATCCTCATCCCTGTGTGAGCTCTGGACACTATTCCCTCTAATATTTTGGGTAGTTCTTTCCTTAGTATTGGGTAGTTTCCTCAACCTTATGCACTGACAGTGCTTAATCATAAAGGGGGACCTTTTGCAGATCTTCAGAGTTGTCTCTAATTAGAGTTCTCCTCTAATCATCTCCTTTGCATATTATGGTAACCTTGGCTTCCCTGGACTCCCAGCAATGTGTCTGCAACTCAGAGAAGTTACTAGACTTTCTCTGGTTTTCTTGTCTCTATATTGTGACCTGGAAATTTTCTTCAGGCAGAAAATTGGAGCAATCATAGATTTCACCTTTTTTGTTTCCTATCTCTCAGGAATCACTGTTCTTTATTACCTGAGATTTAAATTCTTGAGAGCCATTATTTGATAGATTTTCTGTGGTGTTTTAGTTGTTTCAAGCAGGAGAGCAAGTTCAGTGTCTATGACTTGATCTTGACTGGAAGCAGAAGTTGTGATTGTTTCCTTATGCCCCCTAGTATTTAGCCTGCTGCTAGGTGTGTATGCTCCTCAAAGAGTGAGGATAGAGGGTCACTTACACAGATCCATATACAAACAAAGGGGTGGTGTGTGAGAGACGTGAGAGAAAAACAGGTAATTTTTTGAGATGGCATGACATCAAGTAGGGAATATCAAATTACAGAGCATTTCTGAACAGGGCTTCCTGGGATTGACCCGTGTCCTGGCTGGTCGCTCAGGACACCAGTGCAGCAGAATTTTACCTTCTTCCAGCACTGCTAAATAGCAGAAATAGCATGAACATGAAACTACTTAATTTATTACTTAGCCAATTGATCAAAGCCAGTGGGAGAAGAAACAAGTCATCACAACCCCAGAAGGTCCCAAATACAGGCTTAGATTTACATAGTAAACAAAACCCAAATTCCCTTCTTCCTTTCTCTTCCTTCCCTCTTTGCAGGTTCCTGCCCTGTGCCTCCCTCCCTGCCCAGCGCCTGCCCAGAAGCCTCCTACCAGGGCTTCTGATTCATTCTTTTATGGGAGACAGACCAGCTGGTGTATTAAACTAATCTATTTCTCACTTTCTTTTATTTTGGATTCTGCTTTCTGGCAGTGGATTGTTCTTTGCTCACATCTACTTGCTTCCACCAATTATTAAAACTTCTTTGTGTTTTACTTTATTGCTTATGACTCTCAGAATTTTATAAGCCCTGAAACGGAGACAAGATTTAAATAAAGGCATTCTAGAAATCATCAAAGGAAAGTATCATATTATTTTCCACATGGAGCTTTTTCTCCTTTTCTTTTAAAATGTCGCTTTGCTGTTGAGAAAATGTGAACAATCTTGTTGAACCCTAGGTTCCTATCCCAGCAATTTACTGGTGTTTTTAAGGAAAGATCTTTCTGAGGATCACACAGTCTCATCCTTGTGGATTTTTTTCTCCTGTTCTTTCTCCTTAATTTACCCTGAGGTGAGAAAAAGGTGGTCCTAAAGTAGGAAAATCTTAGTGTCTGACTGTAATAATCACAAACTTTATAAAATAGGATTAATGGAAGTAACATGTGATTAAGACTCAATCTAAAGAGGTTTATTGGGTTTGCGCAGGAGAGAATGCTGGAAAGTGTTTCCAACCCTGCTGGAGTCTGTGTGACTAGTGAAATAACCAGTCAGAATTAGAAAATCGAACTGGGAAGTAGGTGACCTAATTTTATTTTCTTTTATAGTTATAGATGTGCTGAGAATGTAAACTCTGCTGGTATTTAAGCTGGTGACATTTTTGTTAGTTGTCAAAATATTAGAACCTTACAACATCACAGTAAATGACACCTCTTGTCTTTCTGCTGGTCACCAGACTTCACGTTCTGCTTATTATAATCCAAGGCTGGTTTTTAAAGTCATATATTAGAAGAACTAAAATTTTTAATACTTGTATTTCTGGTAAAGAGGAATTGGGGGTTGGGGAATAAGGGAACAGAATTTAACTGCAAAACAGACTCTTTTGTTTCTATTAAGCTGTCCACTATTTCTCAAATTAGTGTATATTTCAGGGATTTTTCTCTTTTGCAACTCAGCACTATACTATAGACATGGGAAAACTAAAACGCAAAGGTAATCCAGAACAGAAGTAGAAATTACTTTGTGAACTTCCCATTCCTTTCTCGGAGTCAATGCATGAGATCAGGTTTAGAATGATGGTTTAGTATATAGCCATGTTCTTTTTTTCAAGATTTTTAAAATAAATGTTACCAACTCTATAGCATAAAATGATGATGATTTTTATCCTCATCTTTATTAGAAGACCATATATTGTCACCAGGCTAAATGTGATATAGAGGTGGCTATTGTACTAACCAAGCATCGAGATTTTGTGAACACTAAGGCTAATATTTTAAATAACTGCACTATAGGTTAATTGTCATTAAAGTACATTGGCTGCCAATAAAGGTTAGTTGTCTGTATTGTTGCTAATAGATGTTTGTTTGATTTGAGATAAAAATGTTAAATTCCATTGTGGTACATGCCCAGAATGTGTGAGAAGCCTGAATGTGTTAGGGGCCTCAGGTTCCAGAGCCTGAGTGCCCCCCTGCCTGGCTGTGTGACCGCCCGTTTGTAAAGATGCATAGGTACCTGGGGCAACTGAAAAGCCCCTTTCAGTTTTCAAAGTCTGTGACTAGTTATAGGAAATCCTGTATTCCCTGAAACTACGTTTTAAAAGGTTCTATCCACTGTCACTAATTTTTCTTGTTATTATACTTAGTATATTTCCCTTGCAGGATGCTGTCTTTATCTAACAGAATATTCTGTATAATGTGTCATTTGACTTTGCCTTGGTCTCTTTGTACTTTTGCTTATCGTCTTTCTGCTCTAGATGAAGTCTAGATACCTTAGTCTCCTCTTATCTGACTATGGCTTGCTTATTGTTCTTCTTTATCAAATCTGATCAGTCTCCATACGAATCAAACTCATTCTTATTTCTCTTTCTTTTCTCCAACCATCACCACTTCCTCAAGGCACTCCCTGTTTTCACTCTGTGCATTCTTCACTGCTGGGGGTCTGCAGCCTCAGGGAGCTCTTCCTTTGCTAGTACTCTTCACTGGCAATTCAGATTGCACAGGTTGTACTTATCCTACATTCCATCTGCAGCCAGCATTGCTCACAGTAATTGCAGATGTATCCTGCAGCAGCATTCATCTTCTCTTTAAACAGGTTTGTTTGGTTTTTTTTCTCCAGTAGAACATGCCTTGGTTTTTTATATGCTATTCTATGGAATATAGGTAAGGCTCAGTTCTGTGTTTATAAACCATAAAAAAAAAGTATATGAGTATTTCACAAAATATTTGTTTGGTCTTCAAGAAGAACCTTAAAATGATAGTTGATGATTTATATATTAGTACATTACTCTTTTAATTACATTTTAGGAAATTAATTGGGACTTTTGAGTTAACATGTAGCATTATCAAAATATTTCCCATTTAAAGTAATGGGAAATAGGCTCTCAGCATTTTCATGCAGAACAGTGGCTTTTCAGAAATGGAAAGCCTAGAGTGAGCAATGCCTCTACCTACCATCACTAAATAAATAGATCCCTGCTGCTATCACACTGAGGATGCCCTGAGGAGCTACAGAGAGCTGCCCATGGAAAGAGCAACCCCATAGCCAGTCCCCATCTGCAGAACAATGCCTGAGATTAGGGCTTCTTCCCTTGTGAATTTTGATTTGAGAATATTTGAAACCCAGTGTGTTTGCTGTGCTGGCAAAAACATAATACTCTTATGTGTTTCTACCAGTCACCCTTTGCATGTGCCTCTCATGTTACCGTGATTTCTGGTGGTCCTTCAGGCCTCACAGATTGAATTTCGTGTCTCCCTCAATTGAAAAGCAGACAGCTTCCAACATGCTCTCAAGTATTGATTAAAAGCCATCAAGCCATTATCCTAGGTGGTACAATCAACTAGATAGATATTTACATTCATTAATTTATACTGTTTGTAAATATACTCTAATTGTTTAGTATGTGCCTTATGGGTCCACCTAACCTATCAACCTCTGTTGAAAGTGAGTTGGGCATCGCGGCTATTCCCTGGCCCACCCAATCCAGTCTTCAATCATATCAGATGTTCAGTAAATATTTCCTGAGAGATTTGCTGTCCAAGTCAGAAGCAGAATTGCAGGATGTGTTTGAAACTTGAATAACATATCATTTATATCTGGCCTTGCTGTGGCAAATCCAATGCCACTATGTATGCTAGGTGCATTTTATATTCATCAACTGTAGCAAATTTTAAGGTTTTGGAAGCCAGATTCTATTGGAGAAATAAGGGAGGCATGAGTAATTTTTTTTCATATGTAAAACTTTCAAACAAAACTAAACAAATGATACTCTATAGTAACCTCACACGCACCAGTACCGTGGAGAAACAGAAGCTGACCTAGAAGGGACCTTTGTTAAAGCCTCCCACAAACTTCAATATGCCCATTATTCCTATCAAGAAAAAGAGGAAAAGGAAATAAGAAACAAAATTCTTATATCCAGGAAGAAGGCAGCTGGAATTCCTGTGGGGCTCTTATTTGTCTGTTCTTGGGTCCCCAGTGATGTTTCCTTTCTTCACTTCATCTGCTGGAATCCATTTATAATGAGCAAAACTGATTTAAAGACACGGGTCTGTTTTCTTTGAAGTTAATGCTTCTTAGTGAGGTATATTCCACTTTTCAAGAGAGATTGACTTAAGACTTTGTTTCCCACTGTTTTCTCCAATATGGAAAGATCTTTAAGATATGTGAGAGAAAAAAAGCTAAGTACAAACTAGGTGTAAGTGCTCATTAGTAGAAGGAAGAGAGGACGGCTGAACAGATGGGCATGATATGTCCAGGCGTGCAGGGAGGATTTCCAGCTGATGGTTTATTTCCTACAGTGCTCAGGACATGGCCTGTGCTAATAGAGTCACTTTTTATTAAAGACTCTTATATATTGCTTATTACTATTATTATTATGCTATTTGCATGTGATACTTTCATAATATTTTTTTAAAATTGGAGATTAAAACATTTTTAGAGAGGAGAGTTCTTTTAGAACAAAATATCTCCTGGTCAGCTTTCATATAAACTTTCAGCTCAGCAGAAGGCTGGGTGCCTGGTGATGTTCCCTGAATCATGGACTTTTGGTCTGTGTATTGCTATTATTGATACTTCTGATGGCTAAATAGGTGTTTGTGCTTGACATAAGCAGAGTAAATGGGCAATGCTTTATGATGGATGAGCGTCAGAGCTTCTGAAAGGGCTCTGTGTTCACAGAACTCTTTTAGGAAGGGCCAACACCGATGTATTCTATTACTGCTCTTGTTCTGTGAGTAGGGGTGAAGCTGTGCACAGAGATAACAGAGCATTTTGAATTACAGGGCCACCGGGGTGCAAAAGCTAGCCAGCCTTCCAGATCATTTTCATAATTAGAGAATGGTGCTGCTAACCAGCGTCATCCAATTCCAGGGATTGGATGAAACTGAGTAAGATTGACTTTGCATCAGCCAGAGGTTGTGCTGGCAAACAGTAGACAAATAAATGTGACCATATTTGCTAAAAGAGGCATGGGGATGGTGGTATTTCTGAGTGGATTTATTGTATAGTTTATGATGTTAATGGTGAGAGGACATAGACTGGATACATTTGAAATCTTCAGTACAAAGGAAGCAAAAGAAACAGAAAGGAAAGGAAGCCACCTTTGTTCAGAAACCTGAAGAGCAGTATGATCTTGTAGAACAAATCTAGACCTTAGGGTCAGAGCCTTCTATTTCATTCATTTCATTTCCTAGCTATTTGTCCTCATACAACAAACTACATTTTCTGATCTGTCTCTGTATCATGACCACAAGAGTACTGTCTTTGTCGATTCAGGCTGCTATAAAAAAATACCATAACCTGGGTAGCTTCTAAAGAACAGAAATGTATTTCTCACAGTCTGGGAAGGCCCAGGCATATTTGGTGTCTGGTGGGGGGCCTCTTCCTCACCGAAGGCATCTTCTTGCTGAGTCCTCACGTGGTGGAAGGGGAGGACTGGTCTCTTCAGCCAGTTAAAGGACTGGTCTCTTCAGCCAGTTACAAGGGCACTAAGCCCATGCATGAGGGTTCTGCCTTCGTGACTTAATCACCTCTCAGAGACCCCATCTCATAGTACTGTCACATTGAGGATGAGGTCGTAACATGTGAATTTTGAGGAGACATCGACATTCACACTATGGCAAGTACCTAACTTGTTAGGATCATTGTGATGCTTGAAGATGATATACAGAAAGAGAGTTTCAGCAGAGCCTGGCATATAGCAGGCTCCAATAAATAAGAATAATTTGCTGTTCTTACCAGCAGAGATGCAGCAGCCACTGTGCCGAGCTGGCTTGCCCTTGCATCCGCGCCATCAGCCCCAGGGGACTGGCCCACCTCTGCGAATGGACAGCTCCATCCAGCTCGTAGCTTCATGGTGCTGCTTCTTTCATGTCTGTAATATTGAGCTTTAACACTCTTACTACATCCTTATTCAGGGAAAATTACACCAAATAGATCTGGCTTTGATCTATTTTCAATTTTGACTAAATTATGGACAATAATACACTATTTTAAAGTACAGCCAGAGACTCCAGGCTATAAAAACTCAAAATCTTTTTAGTCTTTTCAGATCTTAAAAGCAGACGATTAGCCATTGTCGGCTCTACATTGACTTAGGCTTTCTTGGCTGTTGAACTCCTGGCTCCAATTTACACCTCCATTCTCCCTTTAATCCTGCATAATGTAATTTTTTGTGATGCCTTAATTTCAGAAGTGCATTTTTATGTGTTGGTTTTGTTATTTTATCAGAATTATGATCTTTGGTATGTTCTATCCCAGAAGCTTCTTATCACCAACAAAAGGACTATTAAAGCATCAATTATACCTTCCTGTGTTGCTTAGGGCTTTCGTCCCCAGAATACTAGTGCTGTGAAATACCATGTTAATAAGGCCTCTGGTGGACCAGAAATCCAAAGAACTCTTCATATTCTGTGATAATGCTTCATAACTACATAAGAATCTTTCTTTTCTTTTCTTTTCTTCTTTTCTTTTCTTTTCAGACAGAGTCTTATTCTGTTGCTCAGGCTAGAGTGCTGTGGTGTCAGCCTAGCTCACAGCAACCTCAAACTCCTGGGCTCAAGCAATCCTCTTGCATCAGCCTCCCGAGTAGCTGGGACTAGAGGCCTGCACCATCACACTTGGCTAATTTTTCTATTTTTATTAGAGATGGGGTCTCACTCTTGCTCAAGCTGGTCTCGAACTCCTGAGCTCAAGCAATCCTCCCTCCTTTGCCTCCCGGAGTGCTAGGATTACAGGTGTGAGCCACCGTGTCCAGCCCCAGCCTGAAGCCTTTGAGTTTTAAATAGGCCACTGAATGGTACCACTGGGTTATAATATAACAATTTGAATACAAGTGCCTGTGCTGTGTTAAAGACATGTGAGTGTGAACAGCTTTTAACCAAATATTTTTAAACGTGAATACTGGGACAGTACAGCCCTAAATGACCTCTCCCGCCCACGCAGGCCCTTGAAGAAGGGGCCCGATGGTCATCTCCCTACGGAGGCTTGAGGCAGCAGGATGGGTCTCCTCTTAGCCGTGCTGCCACACCTGCTGAGAGCTGCTTTTCCTCAACCAGGCAGGAAACTGCTAGGGGCGGGGGGGCAGCCTACAGGGTCACTTCCATTCTCTGTCTCTTTGGATGATATCCTCTGTCTGGAGTAGAGAGGAGCCAAGAGGCAGCTTCAGTAGTTGTTTGTATAATCCACATTTTGTGTGTTTATATTCTCTTCCTAAAGGCCCCTCATGTAGAGTAGGGTTTCTCAACAGCAGCACTGTTGGAGCTGGGTCAGGCTTCGTTACAGAGGGCTGTCCTGTGTGTTGCAGGGTGTTTAATAGCAGCCCTCGCCTCTGTCCACTAAATGCCAGTGACACTCTTCCCCACACCCCAAGTTGTGACAACTAAAAATGTCTACAGACATTGCCAGATATCCCCAGTACATTTTATATATTTATGTACTTACATACTTATCATGAATTATTCAAATAAGTAAAACATGCATGATTTTAATAAATCCAAACAGTACCAAAGGGTAACAGTGAAAAATTTGTCTCTTAACCCAGTACCCCAGCAACAGCTTCCTCCTCCAGAGGCAAATGTGTTACCATTATTTAGGCTACAAGAGATCTCCAGAGATTGCAGCCATGAGTTTTACATTTTTATTAGCAACTTTTTTTTCCCTTTTTTGTTCAAGATGAAAGGAAGATGACCAGAATGAATCTGCTTTAGTTTGTTTCCACTGTATTTTTTAAAAAGCTCGTCAGCTCTTTCTGAATTAATATGCTCAGTCTAAGAAGAATTATTGCCTGCCCAGCGAGAAGCTACGTCCCCTGGACTTAACTCCCTCGGCCTCTGAAGCCTCTCACCATGGTCTCTTTTAAGACTGACCCCATATAGCCATAAGAAAGAACTCTTTGGGGCATGAATATTTTAAGCCCTCAAAGTATATACGTTTTTGTGTAATGAAACAAGTGAATCCTTCAGAAGTACTAACAGCTGTTTTTTGGGGGGGAATATGTGAACTTTGGTGTTGATTGATTTCCTGTGCTGCTGAGGGCACGGTATCCATCGTGGTATTGTGTTTTTTGTAGTACAGCACCACAGTGCAATGCAGTGTTCATATCAAGCCTTGTTCGTTAATCAGTACATAATGAATGTGTTGCTATTCCTGCTACTCTATCAGTCTGATTCTGTATCATAGTACCATAAAACTTAAGTGTGATTTTTGTTGGTGATAGGGGTGGTGGTGGTCTTCTTCTTCACTTAACGTTGACTTCCATGGCTTGAACAAGATATAGAATCACTCAGGGAAGATTTCTCCAAATGACAGTTCCTACTCTTGACAAGATAAAATTAATACTTCATTATTCCTGATGGGGTTATAAACTGATACAATGATTCTACAGAGTAGATTGGAAGGAATTTTTAAATATCCATACCATTTGACTAAAACACTGGACTCCTCAGAGTTGCTAAGTAGGTACAAAGACACAAAGATTTCTGAACAGAAAAGTCTATAGGGAATAGGTGGACAAATTATTTTTATTGCTACTACTATTGTCATTAGCTAACAAAGTACCATGCTGAGCATTTTTATGCTTTATCTCATTAACTCTCACAATGCTGTGAGCTAAGTGTTGTTATGATTCCATACTCCGTAAAAGGAAAATGTGTACTAAAGAAGCTAAGCAACCCATCCAGAATGATGAAGATTATAATGGTGATGATGGTGATGATAATGATGGCAGCTGACATTTACTGAGTGTCACCATGTGTCACATGGTATTCTTAGTACTTTGCCTGTATTACCTTATTTAATCTTTTCACCAAGAATCCAGTGAGGTAGGTACTCTTTGTTATCCCCATTTTACTAAAGAGGAAATTAGAGCGCAGAGAAGTTAACTAACTAGAATAAAACAGTTTAAATTATAAGGTTCAAAGTATTTAAACTGGGATTTGAATGCAGACAGATTGGTATTGTTGGCCACACTCTTACCATAGTGCCCACCATGATCACACGGTTGGTAGGTGAGTGGTAGACCAGGACTCAAGTCTAGGTCTGGTAGACATGCGCTTAATCACTGAACAGTACGGCTATTGGTTCAGCTGATTCCATTTGATGGGATGTCTTGTAGTATGTGATGTGATTATTCACTCTCTTCAGAGAGCTGCATGGGGTGACTGTGTAACACAGAGAGCTTATTGGGGATAAGGAAGAAATGTAAGGAGTTTACTCATCCCATTAGGATTAAACCCCCATCCTAGCTGCACCCAGGATATCTTGCTAGCTTCCCAATCAGAAAAATGACTTGGTGGAAGTAGACAGTTTCGTCCTAGAAGGGAGGATATAGACCAAGCCTGGAACCTACAAGCAGTGTCGTATTAAATAAGGAAGGAGTGGCCCTTGGAGCCAGACTACTCATTTAATTATTTATTTATTTTTGACAAATTATAATTGTATGTAATTATAGGGTACACAGTGCTGTTATGATATATGTATACAGTATGAGATGATCAAATCAAGCTAATTGACATGTCCATCACCTTAAATACTTATAATTTATTCCTCCTGTCTAATTGCGACTTTGTACCCTTTGACCAATGTCTCCCCATTTTCCCCACTGCCCCCAGCCTCTGGTAGCCACCATTCGGTTGTCTGCTTTTATGAGTTCAGTTGTTTTAGGTTCTACTTATAGTTAACGTGCAGTATTTGTCTTTCTGTGCCTGGCCTTTTTCACTTAGCATAATGTCCTCCAAGTACATTCATGTTGTCACAAATGACAGAATTTCCTTCTTCTTAGAGGCTGAATAAAATACTCCATTATGGGCCGGGCGCGGTGGCTCACACCTGTAATCCTAGCACTCTGGGAGGCTGAGGCGGGTGGATTGCTAAAGGTCAGGAGTTCGAAACCAGCCTGAGCAAGAGCGAGACCCCATCTCTACTAATAATAGAAAGAAATTAATTGGCCAACTAAATACATATAGAAAAAATTAGCCAGGCATGGTGGCACATGCCTGTAGTCCCAGCTACTCGGGAGGCTGAGGCAGAAAGGATCGCTTCAGCCTAGGAGTTTGAGGTTGCTGTGAGCTAGGCTGACGCCACGGCACTCTAGCCCAGGTAATAGAGTGAGACTCTCTCTCACAAAAAAAAAAAAAAAAAAAATACTCCATTATGTATATATACCACACTTTCTTTATCCATTCATCTGTTGATGAACACACATGTCTTGACTATTGTGTATAATGTTCCAGTAAACGTGGGCATGCAATCTCTTGCATGACATCTCTTGCAAATACTGATTTCAAGTCCTTAGAGTATATACCCCAAAGTGGGATTGCTGGATCTTATCGTATTCTATTTTTAGTTTTTTGAGGAACATTCCTACAGTTTTGTATTCATTTACATTCCCACCAACAGCAGACGCTCTTTTTAAATTCTGCCTCTTTTGCCAGGTTGGTGATACCTTAGCTCAGGTTCCTTAGCACCTTTAAGCCCGTCTCCTCATCAGTAAGGTGGAAGAATATGACCCACCTGGGGTGCTGTTGGGAGGATTAAACAAGATGATGCGTCAACGTGCCCTGCACAAGGGAACACTGGGTGGGGTGGCAGAGGCCTCTCTACCCCAGCCTTCCCCCGCACCCTCCAAGCACCTCTCCCTAATTTAGTAGCAACCCCTGAGCTCCATGCTGAGGTCTACAACTGTGAACGCTCCTTGTAGCCAACTAACTGGGATAGTCTTCTACCTTCCCTTCACTCCAAGCACAATCCAGCCTGGCCACAAATCCAAATAATGTCGAATAATTTTAAAATAATTTAGGAATCAGGGATACATGTTTTTAGGTTTCTTGTTTGCTTGCCTACTGTGAACCACTGGCATAAACTAAAATAAGTGAGGCCTTCCTGGGCAGAAACGGGAGGGTCCGTGCATTTTTGAAGTGTTTCTAATCTGGTAACAGAGCTTTTCATAGTACATGTTAACAAAAGCATCAAATTATGTTTTATATTATGAATACACCTAATAAAGCTGAATTGCCTTTCACTATGCTACAGTCATACCTGCCACTTTATTCACAGCTCTTACTTCTGAAGTCAGCCACAGAAGAGCCTGTTAAGGTAGAGATGGATTTCTACCAAGGGATTGTCCAAAGGTAGAAATGTAAATTTTAAAAGGCATCTTGGGGAAACTTAGCTTTTCAGTTCAAGTGGAAGGCGGTTTAAGGCCTACTCAGTGAGTAATTTAGTAGAGGACAGTGAGTTTTATGACTTAAATCTTATTAAATTATATTCATGCAAGCATGGTTTATGGAATAAGAAAGTGATGAAAACGGTGTTGATTGTTCTTGGGCTCCAGTCTGGTATTCTAAGGGACTGCAGGTGACCTTGATTATATGGTTGCTGCCTCCTTTTGATAAGGCTAGTGGGAGAAGGAAAGACACAAGTGGTCTATTTGTGAATTACCGTGTGGCCTGGAAATGCATCTGCTGAGGACAATCTTGTGAAAGTAGGAATCTGAGCCAACTGCCTATGCACTGTCCCTAAAGCAGTACAGGAAAGTGAGAGCCGCAGTGAAGGTTAATTTTGTATATGCTAAAAGAATGAGTTCCTAGGACTCTTAGGCAGCGGAACCGTTGTCGACAATCTTAATTTTTTATCTTTCAAAAATGCCTACCCGCCGTCGATCTCTGTTCCTCAACCTATTGCACCATGAGCCTATTTTAATCATAAGAAACAGCAAGACAAAAGTGGCTGAAAATTTAAAATCTAGCTGAGCTCTTTTAGAAAACTAATTTACCTGGCTTTTTAGTGACCATGATCATTAGACTGCACCCTGGTTGGACCCTTTGCTCCTGTTTGTTGACAGACAGTCCTGTACGGCTGTCCTTTCCCCCCTGTACCGTGTCAGCAGGACAGAGGCACAGTGGAGAGAGAATGATGAGAGCCTCCTTCTCGAGAGATCAGAGGAAGAGCAGCTGCTGGCAGTTTCAGCTGTGTAAGGAGGCCGCGCTGTGTCAACTGTCTAGATTCCTAACTTTTGGGAAACTTTATCCTTTACTGAAAATAATAAGCCATCTTGGCAATGTTTTGTGATGTGTTGATAATCCACAGTGAAAACAACTGTTGGAGAAATAATGAAACAGGATAGTCTTAAGAGAAGTGCGATGGAGAATTGGGGAAGAGATACTCATTGTTGGCTCAATCCCTGACTTGGCTGAGTATCCTTGGTCTCCATTTTATCCTTCATATGAGGGTAAAGGTCTCCATCAAAGGTCAACATATGTGTTTAAATTAATGTTTTAGTATAATTTAAAGCAAATAAAATCACTAGAATCTAGAAAGCATCCCCTCTCCCCTCCCTTGCCAGTCACCGTTGTGTGAGCCTTGGCAAGTCACTCAGCCTGTTTCAGACACCATTTGTATATCTCCACATAAATCAGGGCTTCCCATTTAGGGTTTATTATTCATTATATCACATTTCATGGTCTCAGACGATGATGCCCCCTCCTCCCAGCCTCTGTGACTGTTACAAATTCTCTGTCCAAACAGCCATGATGCATGATAAATAACACTTTGCAGGGTTTCTCGCCCGGAGCTTCTCTAGAACAGGGCCCACGTTTCTTTCATTGGTACACTTAGGCAGGCCAATGATCTCTTAGCCTTCCTACCTCTCTTCTCTCCAATGTAATTGTGGAGATAGTATCAGTGTTCAAAAAAAATTGATTAAGGGGTAGGGAAGAATTAGGTGTGTGTCTACATTAGTGTTAACTTCTTAGCTGATTCATGGATAACCCAAAATGCTTAACTGTCATAATTTCTGGTTCTTGGAAAATAATTGGTCAAATACCTGTTATTGGTGCAGAAATGCATTAAAATATAATATGAAGTTAATCAGATAACTCACAATAATCTAAGGTGGTGCTGAAGAGGTTACATTAATACAAGTTGATAATTTGAAACCAAGAATGAAAACAACTGAAATTTAAAATCAACTCATTGTAAAACAGGCAATGAACCATACCTCAGTGTTTTCCAGAGAATGGCAAAAGTCTGACTTTCTTGATGTGGCATACTTCCTGGGGCAGTGCCTCATTCTCAACTCTATGCCATTTACTAATTTTAGATGATGAATGCTTAATTTTAGTATTAGGATTCTAAATACCAATTCTTGGCCCACTGAGGCTGTTAGGAATAAGTAGCCCATTTGTAGGTGAAAGTCTGTAGTGTTATATGTCAGTTGCCAAGAGAGTGTTACCTTGGGAGTGGGAGTCCTTTATTCTTGACCAGGGGTGGATTTGTGGGGCCTGGTGACCTGGAGAGTATGATGGAGATCACCCTTTATCACAGCGACTATCTTTTTCCATAGTTTTATCCTAGCTTTTCACACAGTCCTTGGCAAAAATAGACTCTCAATAACTTCTTTGAATAAATGCATAAATATGTAACAGTATACACATATGTTAGAGTGGTTATCGTGTATATCTAAATGGCATATATACAGTTGCAAAAACTATAACAAAATATCGCAAATGTAGTACATTTTTATAGAGCTATTCTGACCTAAATTTCTTAACAGATTTTCTGCCAGTAAACTTACCAGAGGCTCAGTTGTAACCCACACATTCCTGCAAACCCTATTCAAAGCTCTAAATATAATAGCATCTTTTTTTAGAACAGGTGAATGTATGGATTTTCTTTCAGCAGGCAGGCCCTGACCTACATACTCCCATTATAGGAAGAGCCCTTACAGACCAAGAGTCGCTGCCCGGTGCAGCCCGGGAGGCTCTGTGCTGCTCTCCCCGCTCTCCCTGCAGACACAACAGCACAGAGGAGGGGGTGCCTGCTCTCACCCCACCCGCCCCCTCTTCCAAGAGCCCTGTGTTCTGCCTCTCAAATGTCCCATCCCATATGCACGCTGATGCCTCTGTGGAAGAGGTAAGAAACCGTGAAGCAGAGAAAGGAAATCCAAGCCTGTGGCCTGGCGGAGACCCCTGCAGGTTGCCTCCTGCCCACTGTGCAGTTGCTCCCCATTGACAGTGATAAAAATGCAGAGAAAACTATTCATTTGTTGACCACCCCTCACCCTTTCCACTAGAGTTTTTGTCACTTCTAAGTCACAGCCCCCTTTCTGTTCTTGGTTTCAGAGTCCCCATCCCTATGTCTCCCTGAGCTTGGAAGCCTTGGGCCAGCCTGTTCCTCCTGTTCTTGGCTGGAGTCGCTGCCACAGGCTGGAGCTTGGCGAGGCTTGGGGGAGAGAGAACCTGAGGCCTGTCCTGCTCCCTGGGCTGCCTCCATAGGAGGAGTGCCGTCACCTCCCTGCTGGATGCATTTGATCAGAAACACAGTTGGACCAGGGTGTTTTGGCTCTGTAGTGCTTTTGGGTTTATTATGAATTAAGCAGCCTTTTGTGCATCTGCCAGCAGACTAACCAGTATGTAGAGAATTTTTTCTTTGGGAAATACATTGTGAGATCCAAAAAGCTCTCCAACTATTGGAACACAACTCCATTTTAGGTGCCAATATTTTAGTTTTGCACTATGGAATTTTATAATGGTAAAGGGACAATAAAATTGTTGTTGAGCTTTCAACTTCTGGCATGATGCAATGTTCCTTCCTGTATCATGGGCAGAAACCTATACACAGCATAAATGCCCATCAATAGGAGAGCGGATAAAGAGTAATATGCTCACATAATAGTCACAGAAGTTTGGATGAATCTTACCAATGTCATGTTAACTGAAAAAAAATCTGAAAAGATTAGCTATAGCATTATATCCTGTTGTATGTAAAATTTAAAATAATTAAAACAAAAATATTTTATCATCTTTGTAAGACAATGAAGTTGTATAAAAAGGAAAGGTAGAGAATAGTGGACGTGATTCAGGATGGAGCTCACTTCAGGTGGAGGAGGTCAGGAGATCGCATGGGGCCTGAGCCAGAGAATTAGATGTGGGTTCTTGTTAAATGACCTAGTTTTTGTCTGGGATGGTGAGCTCATGGGTGCTTAGGAAGCTAATTAGAACCAAATTCTGTGTGCCAGGTCCGAGGACAGAAAAAACCTAATAAATACATTCTTTTCTCTTTGGTTAGAGGATAAACACTATTAACATTGGCGAGGATCAAGAAAGAATGAATCACAAACTTGGTTTTCATAGGAAGTAACCATATGGGAATGCCAGTCCTTGACTTTGAAGCCAAACGAAGTGTGTCCAGTGCATCAGCAGCACAGCAGGACCTGCTGAGAGGAAAGGAGTCACTTAGCTGGTGAGGTTGCTTGGCTGACCACTCAGCTTCAGTCTGTGGTCTTTGCTGGCCTTGCACACATAAGTGCACAAGGTCTTTGCAAGTCAACTGAGATGAATTAATGGTCCTATTAATAATGTTTCACTGGATGCATCTGAGTGATGAGGTGGGAAGGGTACCAGAGAAGGGGCCATAAATCCCGGTTGTGTCCTGGTTCTGTCACTCTCTTTCAGGGGACCCACATAGGGTCCCCCTCTTTGCAGGCACCATTACTGTCCTATTTCATTGGGTTCAAGCACAACTTACAAAATAGGTATAAAATTGCAAACAGTAAAGCAGATTATATGAAGTTATTATTGCTGCAGGGAGACATATTTCCACTGCTTTTTCTGTTTACTTCATACATTTTATGTGTATGAAGCAGTCCTTTTGGGTATTATGTATAAATAATCTCTTGCAAATGGTAATTTTACTCTGTATTAGACTAAATAATGAATGCCCAAAGATATTAGATTCTTATACCTGGAACACATAAGTTTACCTTATTTGGAAAATGGGTCTTTGCAGATGGAATTAAATTAAGGGTCTTGAGATTAGAAGATTATTATTGGGTATACAGGTAGGCCATTAATTGAGTCATCAGTGTCCTTACAAGAAAGAGGCAGGAGGAGATTGGACACTGAAGAGAAGGCAGTGTGACGACAGAGGCAGAAATTGGAGTGATGCCTCCACAAGCCAGGGAATGCTGGCACCCAGCAGAAGCTGCAACGGGCAAGAAACGGCTTCTCCCCTAGAGCCTCCAGAGGGAGCAAGGCCCCACTGAGATGTTGATTTCAGCTCATTGAAACCAGTTTTAGACGTCGGGCTTTAAAACTGTGGGAGAATAAATTTGTCTCGTTTTAAGCCACCAACTTGGTGGTGTTACAGCAGTCACAGGAAACTAATATTTTCATTAACGTGTTTTTGAAGATAATATAATTTTCTGAAACACACTTGAGGATGTAAAAGTTTTATAGTGTTATGACTCTGTTCAATAGTTTTGTCATATTTAATCTTAATGCAGTCAAAATGAATATATTAAATATTTACAATACTACACTGTTGAGAGCAAAAGCTATAGTTACGCTTTTTGTGTCTCCTGACAATCAGCACAGAAAAATCAGTAAAGAATAAAACTACTTTCATTCAAGCATAAGGAGATAGTGATTAATTTGGGCATGTTTCTATATCATATCTGACGTATATGTGTCAGAATTTTAAGTGGCCTCAGGTTTGCAGGTGAAGTGAAGAGCATCATTAGAACTGGGTATTTTTGTTATTGTCCTGCAGGTTTCCAGAAATGATTGGAAATCTCTTGCCATAAGAGATACCTAGCCTTTGAGGGAGAAGAGCAGATGTTGGTGGGTGAGCTCTGACTTACCATGCCCAGTCAGTTCTTCCTGCAGTCATCACCATCTGTGGTAGCTCCTCATAGGAGGTGTCCACACCACTGAACTTGAGATTGCCCACAACCTCTCCTTCCCAAATGCTGTTTTAACAGATAATCTTACATAGGTAACCTGGATGAAGGTGAACCTGTGGCCATACCTTCCTTTCCATTGCTTGTGCATTTTAGGTTGAAAAGTCCAATTAGAATGAATCTTTTAAAACAGGGATTCTCGAACTTCAGTGTGCTTGTATATCCCCTGGGGTTCTTAATGAACTGTAGATTCTGATTAAGCAGGTCAGGGAGGGGTCGGGGCTTCTGTGAGTGGTGCTCGTGCTGCTAGTTCATGGACCACACTTTGAGTTAGCAAGGGTCTGGCATCTAGCGCTCCTGCCTCCAGCTCCTGCTCCCTGGGCTCATTTTTCCCTGTGTCAAGACGCTGCTTCAGGCAGTCATGCTGGTTCTGCTGCACTTGCTCGGCAACATCGCCTCCCTCCAGCCTCTGCAGTCTCCAGGCTCAGGCTGCTGAACGTGCACATACATTTCCATTGCTGTGGCTCCCACAGCGCACAGCTGGGGACTGAGTCTGAAGCCTGTCACGATAACATCACTCGGTCTGAAAAGAAGAGCAGGCCTTTGAGATGAGAGTGAAATCGATGAGGGAATCAGAGTTTAGGGAGACAGGGAATAGAAACAGTAGAGGAGAGGGGAGAGGGAAACGAGTGAAAATTTAGTTGGAGAAGATTTTATTTTAAATGTGCTACTTTCACTGCACAATTTTCCAGTCAAAGAGCATTGTCTGGAATGAATTTATTTTTTAGTTATCTGGAATGTCTTTAACAGTCAACTGCTTGTTTTGTTCATTCATCTACTGCAAATCTTTTGTGGCCCTCTAGATTTAGGCTGAGAGCTATTTAAAAAAAAAAAAAATCTGTGTACCATCTAACTAAATCGAGCAGCTCCAGAGAGACTGCCTAGTTAGATGAGGCCAGTCAGTGGTCCCAACCGTGGCTGACATTAGAATCACCAGGGAAGTTTAGAAAATTCCACACATCTAAGCTACACCTGGGACCAGTTAAATCCAAATCTTTTGGATGCGCCCCAGCCGTGAGTATTTTTTTTCTTTTTTTTTAAATCAGCATTTTTTAATGTTCTCTGGACAATTCCCATGTGCAGCCAAGCACCACTAAGCCAGACCGTTACCTTCTAGCAGGTGAAGTGAACTCATTTTAAACGAAACTCTGAGAGCTGTCCTTTACTAATTTAGGTTGCTTCCCATCTAAACCTTTGCTGCGTTGAAAGCGCTACATAATATTTTGGGAACACCCTCTCCGTCGATCCAGCACCTTTGATTGAGCCGCTGATTAAAATATTCAAGCAGCTTCCTGAAGCCCTGGCAGCTTTTCATTTTTCTCGGTTCCGTGGCTCCCCCTGCTGGCCATTCTCAGGTAGCGCTCACTGCTCCACAGACCCTCACTGCAGGGTCTGCCGCTCTGCAAAACACGACCCAGAACCAAAGCATTTTGGAGAAGTTTTTCTAATCCCACACCCCACCTGTATGCCATCGCCAAAATGAACAGTCAGAACACTCTAATCCCATATAGATTGGCAGTTTAGGTAAGTCCTAGGGAATGACAGAAGAGAAGAACTAGATAGATAGACACACACATAAACTCATACACACAAGCACATGCATTGCTTATCCTGCTACTAGAAAATATTCTAATATTCGCCATGTGATTATGCTGGTTCCTTGTGAAATAATTAGCACCGACGTTACTCTGGACAGAAAATGGGGAGTGGGAGCTTTCCTGCATCCCTTCTCTTCCCTCCTACCTCTAATCATACTCTTCTTATCATCTCACTTCTCCCTGTCTGCCCCGAGTTGGAATTCCATAGCTCTTGTCATGGGTCCTTGTTACTGTCTGGCTCAGTACAACATAAATCAGTCTCCCACTGATAATGCAACACTTCATCTATTCGAAGTGAGGTCCCAAACCATTTCTTTCTCAACAAGGGTAAACGTTTCTAGTCAAGCTAATGGGGCATGCGGTCTGACACCCCCTGACCTCTCTGAGTACATCCCCTAGAGACTACCGTATTTTTGTCCCTCTTCCCATGTAGCACCTGGTACTGGCGCAGCAATCCAGATCTGCTCTGACTGGTATATGGTGTGACTCAATGATTAAATCTGTATTCATTGTTTATTGCTCTATAGCAGTATTACCAAAAATGTAGTGACCTAATGTACATTTATCATCGCACAATTTATGTGGGTTGAGATTCTGGCATGGCTTAGCCGGGTCCTCTGCTTCACAGTCTCACAAGGTTGCAATCAAGGTGTCAGCTGGGGCCGCAGTCTTGTGTGAGAGCTGCTGGAGCTCATGTGCCCCTTGGCAACGTTCGGTTTCTCACAAGCTGTTGGGCTGAGGGACTCAGGGTCTTGCTGGCTGTTCTGAAACTGCCCTTGGTTCCTTGTCTTGAGGCCTTCCCAGCATGCTGCTTGCTTCCTCGAAGCCAGCAAGGGAGCAAGTCCTCTAGCACAAAGGCAGTTGACATCTTACACAATACACGCTTGACCCTTGAACAACACAGGTTTGAACTGCGCAGATCCAGCTGTATGTGGATTTTTTTCAATAAAAGTTTCACCGAGTATGCCTGCCTCTCCTGACTCCCCCTCCACTCCTCCACCACCTCTGCCACCCTGGAGACAGCAAGACCAACCCCTCCTCTCCGTCCTCCTCCTCAGCCTACTCAACGTGAAGATGTTGAGGATGAAAACTTATATGATGATCCACTTCCACTTAATGAATTGTAAATATGTTTTCTCTTCCTCGTGATTTTCCTAATCACATTTTCTTTTCTCTAGTATATTTTTTTTGTAAGAATACAGTATGTAATACATAAAGTACACAAAATATGTCTTCACTGTCTTTTTATGTTATTGGTAAGGCTTCCAGTTAAAAGTAGGCTGTTGATAGTTAAGTTTTGGGGGATTCAAAAGATGTATGAAGATTTTCAACTGCATGGAGGGGAGGTTGGAGCTCCTAACCCTTACCTTGTTCAAGGGCCAAATGTAATCACAGATGTGATAATCTTGTCACTGTGCCTCACTCTATTGGTTAGGAGCAAGTTGCTCGTCCCACTCATACTTGAAGAGAGATGAGAATGGTGGGGCTGACTTAGAATCAACCTGTCCCATCACCTGTGATTGCCAGTGGGTGTTCCCATAGAGTTTGTACTCAGCTAAGAACAACGAGTCTGACTTTATGCCACTTACTGCCTACCAGGCCTTCCCATCTTGAATAATTAATTAATAGAACTTAAGTACAGGACTTTATGTTTATTGCTATGAAATTTCCCTGTGTTAGGTTCAGCCAGTTGTTGCTGCCTGATTAAATGCTTTTGAATGCTGAGTCAGCCATCAGAATGTGACACATCCCTTCTTTTTGTGTCACCTGAAAAATATGACATTTCTTCTGTCATCCTTCAAGTCACTGATGAAAATGTTAAAGAGTATGGTACCTAATATACACAGTATATGCATATACATAAACACACATGTACTGTATACACATATTCACTCATACATACACATGCACGTGTGTGTGTGTGTGTGTGTGTGTGTGTGTATGTGTGTGTGTGTTGGATGGGAGGGAGAGAGAGAATGAAAGAAGCCTTGTTCTTAATACTCAAAACCTCCTGCTAACGTCTGGTCAGGTGGCTGTAAATTGTTTAACACCATCTGAGCCACATTTCTCTGTCTGGTCCTCCTGGGAGCAAGACAGTGCAGCTCTTAAAAGCATAGTCTTTCTAGTCAAACCAACCTAATTATGAATTTCAGATTCACCATTTTCTAGCTATGGAAGCTTCTCAGAGACAGTAAAGTATAACAAATGATAGCTTATTTTGTCCATGCCGGGCTGAAATCTGCGTACTCCAGAGCAGAGATTACAGCCTGTCTTCTCTGAGTTCAGGACATGGATGTGTTTTGTTTGACCTGTTTCATTTGGTTTTTGTTTTAAATTTGGATTAGGTAATTTCTCATAGAAACTTGAATTAGGTCACAGGATTAAGGTAATTTCGTAGGAAATCCAGGTATCATCTGGTTCCCTTAGAAAATGAAAGCCATGGAAATACTGGGCCTCACTTTTCACGGCAGCCACGGGCGGAGGCTAAGGGGTCACTGGTCTCTGGGGACAGGGCCTGCTCCACACTCAGCCCTGTACCCAGCTCTTCCCCTCAGTCTCCCGCCTGGCTGGCTCCTGGGAGAGTTTGAATTTGCATTTCCACTCTTCTCCAGAAAGAAAGAGCAAAGTAGGAGAAAAAGCACAAACCTTGAAGTTATAGGCAACTATCCTCTACTTTTTGAAAAAGCTAGTTTAATGTGACTTTTATTTAATAAGGTCATAATAATTTGTCATTCACGAGGATCCTTCAGATCTATATAGTTTATCCAACAAATATTTATTAAGTACCTACTTTGTGCCACTTTATGTACTTCGCTAGGCAAAGGGAATATAAATAAATAAAAAGAAAAAAGACATGATCTGTTTGTTACATTTAAAGTCTAATGGAAGAAATAGACGTTTATCAAATATTCACAGAAATAAATGTAAAGCTTCAACTGTGACTGCTACTATCAAGAAATTCAAGGGGATTCTGCTCTAATATGCAGGGTCACATAAGGCTTTCAACTCGGAGCTGGAAAATGAATTAGGAACTAATTAAGTGGAGTTCAGATGTCCAGACTTTGGAAGTATGTGTGTAAAGACCCCGGGGGTGAGGGAGGCACCAACAGATCAACGTGAGCAAAGCGTGAGAGGAAAGGGAAGGGGTGGTAGTTCATATAAGGGGAGAGAGAGGGACAGGTCCAAGCCAGGTGGCAACTTGATGGCCACGTGTGTCATATCAGGATTGTCCGAGAACAGTGGGAAGCCATTAAACCACTGAGAGACTTTACTCAGGGAGTGGAACTTGATCAGATTTGACTTTGAAAAGATCACTCAGGAATATGAATACATTACTTGGAAAAGGGTAGGAAAGGAGGCAAGTGGACTTGTTGGGAGGTCACTTGCCCACCTCCTTAGGACGTGGTGGCAGCCTGCTATAGCATGGGCATGGCAAGAGAGCGAAAAATAGATGGACAGGAGGCAAAATAAGAAATTGGTAATGGAAATAGGTTGATGTGGTCGGACAGCAGAGGCATATGTAAAAGTATTAGTAACAAACCTGAAGAAGTTATTCAAGAGTGTTTTAGGAAACCCCATGCGGTCTTTAGAGCCCTTGCCCTGGCCTGGCTTCCCACCTGGTTCCGAGGCTGTCGCGGGATGCCCCCAGCCATCTGCTCTCTGCTGTGAATCCTGATGGTGGGTCCAGTAGACCCTGCACACCAGGCCGGAAGGGTAGAAGCCTTGAGTGCCCTTTCAGGTGTCAACTTGGTGGTCCCCAGTATTCCTGCTTCCTTTCTTCTTATTCTAGGTCCGTGAGTCCTCCGAATTGGCTGTCTTATTCCACCAAGACTTTTGCTGTAGCGTCATGGCATACTTTCAATGAGAGCATTTTCTGTCAATCAATGCATCTCATATAATTTTGTTTATTTCTTCATATCACTACAGAAAGTAGGAAACCTTTATGGATTGCCATAAATAAGAAGGTAAATGTAAAAATAAATTCAATGAAAACCAGTCAATATTATTAAATGTAATCTTCTTGCCTGCCCAGGCTTGTGAATCTGAGGTCTACCTTCTCTTTAGGTGAAAGATGTTGGATAATGATATTAGCAAGTGTTTGAAAGGTCTTAAAACTGAGCACCAAGCTGATATTTTCTCCTTGATGTTCTCAAAGGATTTGAAAGAGAATCTAAGTCTTTATGCAAGTAAATGTAATTTAATGTCCTGTTCATGTTCTAGAATAATCTCCAGTGTGGGAGTACGTATCCCACACTTTGGGAAAAGCTGCTTTAACCAGTAGTTCTACCATTAGAGTTAGAATCACCTGTGGAGATTTTATAATGAGCTGATTTAGTTGTTCTCGGCTGGGACCTAGCCAGAGATACTTTTAAAACAGTAATTCTCAATGGAAGCATTACCTGGGTACATCTTGGGAATTGGGACTATTCTTGGTTTTCCTACTGATTAAGGTGCTCTCAGCACTGTGTTGATCAGTCCTGCCCAGGGAAGACCTCCTATGAGTGAAACACCTCATTATAATTAATCATCCAAGCCTGGAATGACTTAATACTTCTGTTTTACATATAAATACAACAGTGTGCAAGTAGTATAATAATGTATATAAATATGGTTTCACTTATAAGCACAAAACATTTTTGCTCAGTTTTAATACATGCTAAATATTAATACACTGAAAACAAGGATGCCTCTTCTAGGCATCCAACTAATCAACAGTTTCAGAAAATCTTGTCACTAGCAGCAGTGCATCTCAGGATACAACGCAGTTGAATTGCTGCGGCCTTCAAGGTAATTTGACATATGTGCACCAGCATCCAACTACTTCATTTTAGCCTTTAGTGCCATCCTGTTTGAGTTTTTTCCTTTTGTAATGCATATTTTTTTCATGAAACACTTTTGTCTTCCTCATGCAGTGGTTATAGTATCATACTGATTTTTTGCAGGTGTGTGTGAGTTCCATCTTTTGATCTGTGAGTTCCATTTCTGGACAGTAGAACGTTATAAACTGTGTTATAAAAGGGGCATCTGTTCCCTGAGGATTGAGCTCCTAAATCCTTGCTCTAGAAGCTCCCAGGTGGTTCTCATGTGCACCAGACAAGAACCCGTGCCTGGGCCCTTCTCTGAGGCCTCTTTGCCGACCTCTCAGCTTCTGCTACCCCTTCTCCACAGCCAGCTCCAGGAGTTTCACGAAGCGCAGTCTGGTCTGTCATTCACGCCCTTTGTCTATGGCACTAAGATGGCACATGCCTTGACGAATGGTGAATGGCGCTGCCTCCTCCTCTTCAGCTCCGCTTCACCCCCCTCCTTGCCAGCCCACCTTGCGCTGGCTGGAAATACAGATCTTGATCTCAGAAAGGAATTTCAGATAGAGAAAAACACTTAGAACTCTCAGTGTATGTATGGTAGTAAAAAGCAAATGCTAAAATATGAGCTACAAAATACGAGCTATAAAAACATGAGCTACAATCCATATAGAGTTCCCAGAGGGTTGTTCCTGGAAGACAACACCAGATCACCCAGAGCTGACTCATGCACACGCGCACGCACTCCTCCGTGCCTGTCACACGCTCTCTCTTCTGCCTGGAGTGTCCTCCTCCTCCTCCTCTTCCTCCACTTGACAAACCCCTAGTCATCTTTGAAGTCTCAGTTTCCATGCTTGATTTCCTTTCAGCTGTTCCTTCCCTCTGTTCTTGGGCACCCATGGCACTCTTCATACCCCTCATCGGCGCAGCCTTCCTGTCTGACCTCCTGTTTCACACGCTTGTCTCCCTCCGGACTCAGCAACTCCAAGGCAGACGCTTACTTTTTTACCCTTTGTCTTCTGCATGTAGGAAAGGGCTGGCCATGTTGTTGGTACGCAGTACATTTCCGTTTTCACGTGGATGGGAAAACATATTTGGCTAATGAGCAAATAGGTAACATGTATATGATAGGAAATTAAAAAGGTGCATAGGAGTGGCCAGTGGAAAGCATGGCCCTTCCCCGATCCCAACCACCCATTCTCCTCTCCAGGGACCACTGCTGTTACTTATTTCTTTTAAAGTTACCATGTGCCTACTCCAGAAGTTATCTATGTACAGAGAGGAAAAAGGAACATTTGATTCAAGTACACAGTCAGCATTTTCAGGGATTTCCATGCTGAAATTTGCTCCCTTTGGTCATTTCCTTCTGTCCTGGGCCACCCTTGATTTCCTGCTACTTGCATCTTTCCCACCACCCACCCGTAACATACACCATCCTTTCAACCTCTGCCTTTTCTACCACTGTGTCCTCCTCTTAAGATTTCCACCATCTATGAGGCCATTGGATGTTGTGGCCCCACTTGGGGAGGAGAAGTGAACACAGAAGACAAACGACAGACACACAAAGACGGTACAAGGCTGCAGCACTTCCTGCCTGCAGCGTCTTTATTTTTAACACTGTTCTTTTGGCATCTGTCCCACTCTACCCCAACTTTTCCCACCGCTGTTTTCTGTTCCCAGAATGTTTTCGTCTCAGCATGGACTGGTTCTCACCACTCTGCCTCAGGGAGTTGACGTTTGCATATCCTCCTTTGCCCTTTCCTGTTTGCGGGTCAAGGCACCCTGGCTTGTTTGCAAGTCACAAGGTGTCTTGAGGCCGATCAACAAGAAACGTCTGTGTGAGAACAGGTGTTCCGAGAACTGCTTTGTTGAAGCATCACTGAGAGATGATCCGGTGTCCACTACAATTGGACCCCCAAGCCTTTCCTCCTCACCGTCAACCTGCCCCATTTATATCACACCCGTTGTGCCCATTGTGCCACTTGAGGTCAGTGCAAGCTCCAAGTGGCTCTTCTACATTTCAGCCCAATCATTATATTTCTAGCTGGAGAGCGTACAATCGGGATAAGAATTAGGAAGTTCTGCTCTCTCTCTCTCTGGCTCTTCTAGGAACTTCATACCATCTATGCCAGAGCGGGTGTATATCGCAGCTGAATTTTGCTAAGCCACTTTGTAATTTTCTTCTAGGACTTCTCACTAAATACATTCTAAACCTGAATTAGTACAGCTATGAAGCAATCATTCTTTTAGAGATGTTATATGCGTGGACTGTCAGAGTTTCGGTTTAAAATTCATCAGAGTTATTAGGATGTTCTCCATTCCCTTAGCGTTCACAGCTAAGTCAGTTTAAAATCCTCGTCACCACTGCAGTAGTGCTCACAAAACCTAACAGCCTGAAGTAAGAACCGAGCACTTTCCACATCGCTTCATTAGGACGCACTTGTGTGAGCCAGTTTTATTTGCGTCCCATAAGCTAGAATTCCTCTGTGCTGTAGTCTCTGTTAGAGACCCAGGGAGAACTGTCAGCATTCTTGTTCTACTTCAACTGCAGGCATTGTTCAGGGAAAGCCCATGGACTCGTGTTTAGCAGCCCCAAGGCCTGTGCAAAAGCGAGGACTATGCAGTGAGAGAATGAGTGGAACTATTAATAGTTTGGAAGGATGAGTAAATATTTCTGACAAACACTAGTTCTTGAGCTCTGAGCTCTTAAAGTTTAGAATTCACTTTTCTTCTGTTATTTGGGAAGTAGGTGTTTCACAGAGAGGTTGTCTTTTTCTCAGTATCTTCTCTGCCCAACACAGAGGCTGACATGATGGGCAGGACCTCTGCCACACCAGCCAGGGCACAGGCAAACCCAGAAGGGTAAGTTTGAGGTCATTACCTCATTAGTTCATCAGGGTCAGGGGTGCAGACCACCACTGCTAAGGTGAGCCTGTCCGTGTTTTTCTTAGCAGATGCTAAATAGTCTAGGAAACCACCGAGATGCACTTCTGGCAACTGTGTATATCTGAACATAGAGGAGTGAGAACATTTTGTAGCTTGTATCTATTTTGGCATTTACTTTCTATGATCATGTATATACTGAAGAGTTCCAAATGTTTTTCTCTATCTGAAATTCCTTTCCCAACGTCCAGCTCTGTATTCCCAGCTGCCCTATTTTGACCTACAGGCATTTCTAGGAGGTAATAGGTCCAGAACTAAACTCATCACCATCGGACCCCAAATCTGCTTTATCTCTGGCATTCTTGATGTCAGCCAATAACTTCTTTTTCCCTATACAAGTGGCTTTGAAACAGCAAGATACACATTTCACATCATGACTCATTATGCACACACAGACATAACTTGAACAAAAGATTCCTAAGACAATATATATCTTTACCATGTATGCTGCCCTCTGATAGCTTCTCTTATATGTCATCTTTTAAAAAATTCTGATGTTAACTCTCTAGATGCATTTTACATACAATCCCCCAGTGGGTCACATGAGCTACAGTTGGAGAAAACCTGAAACAGAGATAAAATGCAGTCTCCTTGGATTCAGTATCTGGCCTCAGCTTCCCATCCCGTCACCCAGCCTACAGTCTGGTCACACTGAACTTTACACTGTTATCCAGACACACCATTCACTCATTCATTCAGTCAACCAGTCAACGTTTACTGGGCATGTATCTGGTGCCAGGCACATGGTAAGCTCCACGGATCCAGAGATGAGCATCATATACTCTGAGGTCCACGGTTCAGAGGGGAGACAGATGAGTATTCTAGCAATTACCAGGGAGTGGTTAGGTCCCATGATAGAAGTCTGCACAAAGCAGTTGGACATCACAAAGAAACAACATGTAACTTGGACCCAGAGAGTCCGGAAAGTCTTTCAGGGCAAGGTGACCCTTGAGCTGAAGCTATAATAGAGGTAGGAGGTTCAGCTGGCCAAACCAGAGGCAGGACATTCAGGGAGAAGCAGCTACTGTGAGAAGGCATGGGGGCTGAGCAGCATGTTAATTTGGAGAACTGAAAGTATTTTGATACAAGCTTGTCCTTGAAACTGGATACTCTGCTGTATCCTTCTTTACTTGGCAAACATGACACAGTCTTCCCCCTCCCACTAACCATCTTCTCCCAGTAGCCTTTCTCTCTGCCCCCGGGAAGACTCAAGCATGTTCTCACCTTACTCTCCCACTCCTCCGAGAGAACGCTTGTCATGTTGAAGGCAGTTGTCACTGCACCATTTACCTGCCATCTGCCTCACCAGACTAGGAGCACCTCAAGGCAGAGCCCAAGTGCCATCCTTAAGTCTCCTGTGAGGAGTACAGTGAGTATTAGCTGAATAAAGAGCTGGACAAGTAAAGGGACAGGGAGGTGTACAAGCCAAGTGCTGGTTTAAGGTGAGGCTGTTTAAATGAATATGTAGAAGACTTCTCAGTGTATCAGATGGAAAGGGGCCTCAGATGTCATAAACCTGCTTATTCACAGATGTGAGGACCACATTTTAAACATTGATGGCACACCAGATGCAATTTTCTCTTCATTTATGTTTTATTTGCAAAAGATTATTTTTGGCTTTTAGAGAATACTCTTTTTCCTTATAATTTAAAAGTGTCTTGGTAATGGAATTCATTAGTCAATTAATACAGATGAAAATCTGGCATCAGAGAAAGCAAACACCCTCTGTCCCTAGTGCACAAGTAGCCAATCGTTGCTAATAAGACATTTAACCCAGACTCTCCTTTCTAAAATGGCTTTTACAGGATGCAAAATTAATTTTTAATTCTTCTTTTCCTTTGCCCACTTTCTCCCCACTTTGCATTTCCTGTGCAAATGGTCCATGATTGTAGGCAGGAGAAGAATTTGTGGTCTGCAATCACAATAGTGAAGTCTATAATTGAAAAAAAGTCCTATGTCTTTTCCCTTTCCTGGAAATTTTTATGAAATGGCCATGATATTTAATAATCATTTTGAAACAGAGCACTGGATATGGGTGAGCATAATGCCTGTTGTGGAAACGGACAGTCAGGGTAACAGTCATACTTTCATTAGGAGCAAGAGGTTAGGGTTAGGGTTAGAATTGGGGTTAGACTCTTCGTTGTCTATGTGACTTGCAGAGGCTCTATTTCTTATGTGATGGACTGGCTGTGTTCACGTCATGATTTGGAGCTGACATTTCCTCTGTTTAGTTGCTAAAGTTTAGTGCTGTTGAACTTCTTTGTCCTTCATGCAAATTTCAGCTCAAGAACAAAGTAGAGCTTTCCCAGACAAGCTGCGTGTGCTGTCGGCAGACTTGTCTCCTTCTCTTGAAATAATGATTGGAATTATTGAAAAGAAAGGGGAAAGTGCCTTTTGCAGACACTGTTATCACAATCGTTTACGTCAGAGACAATGCCTTTGTCTTTTCCTTCTTACGACTCTTCCATTCCTCTTGCCTACCTCCTCCCCACACAGCCCATCAGTAATGTGACCTTGTTTGTGTAGAGCTACCTATTAATGTCTGTAGTAATGAGTGCTTGAAAAATCAACCAATTATGATTTAAAAGAAGAATTGTACTATCTCCTTTGATGGCGCCAGATTCATGTTTCAGCGAGGAACGTAAATACACGTACTTAGCCCTGATTCAGCAGAGTAGGAAGCAGCGAGTCAAGCACTCACAGTGTGTATGCCGCCCTTCGGCATCACAGCCCTGTCCCCCCAGTACATAAATGCATACATCCTTAGAGCCCTCTGTTGCCTTATTGCCTAGCAGTGCCTGCTAATCCTCAGAGATAAAGGGAATAGGCTTTATTTCCTCCCATGATAATCTCCCTTTGCCAGCCCTCAGCTTTATTGCTTGCCTTTTCTAACCTGTTTAACTATCTGTGTTTGTCAGACATAGTTTGAATGACAGTATCTGGCACTGACTCCCCAGAACAGGGAGTCACTGTGGAAAAAGTGGGCGGTCTAGATTCTCCTGCATGGCTGGAGCCTCTGCAGGAGGACCTGACCTGGTTTTCTATGGGTGCTTTGAATGGTATCTAATTCTTACCTAGTGCTTACTGTGTGCCAGGTAGTGTTCTCCTCACAGATGAGGTGGGTGGTGTTATTACCTTCCAGTTTACAAATGAGGAAATTGAAGCTCAGTGAGGTTATTTCTTGCCCAAGTTTATGTGGCTAGTAAGTAGGGGAGCAAGGATTTGAACCCAAGAAGTCTGCGTTTAGGGTCTGAGCGCTTAGCCCGTAAACTCTGATGCTCTCACTCAATAATTTAATTTACCATGGTGATTGAGTATAAAAGCCGCCACATGGAACTAAAAATTCAGATGAAACCTGCCCACTTATACATGAGCTGGGAAGTTGCCCTTTAATTCCTTTCGCCAGATCAAACACTATAGTGATAGAACAGTAGAAGGGGAAAGAAGGTGAGAGTATGGATAGAAAAAGGAAAAAGTGTAGGAAGAACAGCATTTCGGCAAGAGGAAATTGTAAATCACACAATTAAAGATTTTACCGGTACTAAGAGAATTTGAGCATCCTAAGCTGTCGATCTTCCTTCTTTGAAACATTGTGATGCCCAGACAGAGGATGTGGAGAACAGTTGACAGGATTCTTAGAACTGTTAAATGATGAGACGTGTGACGCTGGAGTGAAGGACAAGAGCTCGTGAAAGAATCATGAGGACACCAACTTTGTGCAGTTTCATGAAAACGACAGCTTATCGTGATTCCTTCGCCTACTTACTAAGTTTGCACTTGATAAAATATAGCAGATTTAACTTGTCTTACCACATTCAGCTGCATTTGTTAAAACATAGAGATTCATCTTGGGTGGCTCTTTAGCTGGGTTTATTTTTACTGCAATAAAATCCCTGGCACACGGTAATGGAAAAAAAAAAAAAGAAATGCAGAGTTTCATAATGTGCAGTGTACTGTTTCTACACTTGAAAATTTTGAGTGCTCTGGAAATAATAAGTCTGTTTCCACAATTTCCTGCTCTTCACCAGGTTCTTGGAACGCCAAATGAGGACACGTGGCCTGGAGTTCATTCTCTACCACATTTTAAGCCAGGTATGTTTCATTAATTATAAATGACGAGGTGCTTCCTATATGCAAAAGGTGACTATATGAATGTTCCCTCTCAAGTAATACACTACCTTGGAAATTCTGGTTACTCTTTCTGTTGTGTACTTTATCTATTAATGGAGTTCTCTTGTTTTCACAATTTATTTGTAAAGGTAGAGTTAATGACATCTCTCATGAGAGATTTTCACCATATGTACTTTGTTTGATTTGTCCAACGGATGTTGCAGTAACCATTAATATTGTCATCAGACTAGAACCATATCTATAAAAACAAAGCAAAATTTAAATTGGGTAGTACAATCCATCTGTGTTACTTCTTGTGATAATACTAGGCAAAGTATTCAATTGTAAAAGGGAAGCATCACAATTTGATTTCTTTTTCAAACCTAGTGACATATAGTCAATTCATCTGAATTTAAACATATAAAATGTTCTGAATGTCCTAGTGTAAAACATTTAATATGTTTTAACATAAAATATTTAAACCTTTAAACTGGAAAATCTGAGAGAAAATGTGAACTTTTGAAATAAGTTGTCCCCTTTTCCCTCACCAGTAGGTGGCAGTCATGAAACTTTCAGTTTTAATACACTTAACAGGAGAGTCTCAAACATGGGCTGTTTAATTTTTATGGAAAGGATGAAAGATTTGCAATTGGAAATTTAATAAAATCAGTGAAATGAGTTATTGTAAAATGATTCTCTTTTTGGTTGTTTTTTTTTCTTTTTTCGGTTACAAAACATGTTTTATAAAATGCAGACCCATCATAAAATTACACTGAAAGGGATTTTATGGAAGATGTAATAGTCCTTTATCCTATGAGGGAAAAGAGCTCTGAATAATTTCTGTTAGAAGAGCCAAGTATATTCTTTTTCTTCTCTTCCCCTCTTTTGGGGGACCATCAGGAATAAATTATCAATTCCAAAGAATGACTGAATTGGGAAACTATTTTTATTCTTAATATTCTTCTTCTGAAAGTGTACAATGTGCTGAAAATTCTTTCATCTTCTTTAGCTGCCCCAAAGACTCTTTGTACTTGTACTGAAAATTCTAAATGACTTCTGTGTCCTGAAAGACTATAGAAACTTAACAATTTAAAATGGATTTTTTCTTTCTTTCTTTTTTTTTTAAACCAAGCAAGGAGCGTCCTCTAACTGATCCACTTGTTTCTCACAAAGTCTAAGTGAAGAACACAGCTCTTATAAATTCCAGTGGTGGGCTCTTAAAGTTAACTTCCCTGTGTTAGGATCTAAATTTTTAAGTCCTAGGGAAACATTAATAAAACAGGAGAATTTGAAAAGATTTGAAATGAATACAGTTAAATGCAGAAAGGAACAATTAAGATAGTCATTTGGTGTGCCAAGTTTCTGGGCTAGAAAACATGGAGTAATTTGTTTATTTTGGTGTAAATAAATTTATCATCACCAACATACAAAAGCCTTTATTAAATGTATTTTGGAAAAAACTATGATTTAATGCAAATTAACCTAACAGATCGTGAGCTTCATGAGACCAGGGACTGTTAATAGTACATATTTGGCATTCAATAAATATTTCTTGCTCTGAATTATATTGAATGTTGAAACAGACATTATGTGACTCCTCTCATGGGTGTATATAAACTAGAATAAATGTGTTATTGATATTACATGTCAGCACAGCAACAGACACATCTTACTTAGGAGGTAATGGGGTCCAGGAGAATAACGTGTTTACATGGTGTAAGGTGTGGTGCTGATGAGCAAGAAAGATATTCCAGAGAAGCTGCAGCTTGTGGATCAGAGCAGAGGGGATAAGTGCTTCCTGAGTCTGCTTGACAGGAGTCAAGGGGAGACAAAACAATAGACTGAGTCATAGGAAGCAAATCTAGCAGTGTTTTCCTGCAGCACTTAACCAGACCATCCTGGGGACTCCTAGTCCTTGACCTCACAGTCCTCATACTGTAGGGGCAGAAAAACATAATCCCAAGGGGGAAAAATACCAGTGCCAGGCCCACCTGTCCCACCCCCACTCTCCACCTCCTTATTCTACCCCGGAGGGTACCTTAGAAATTCTGAGGGGGATAGACTCTGAGCCATGGGACATACTTTATTTAATTTTTTAATAGATAATAAATGTAAGCAATTCAAAAAGCCAAACAATATGAAAAGGGAGCATAGTGCAAAGTGCAGAGCCTTCTCCCCATCCCAGCTTCCTCCCTGCCCACCCCGCCAGAACCACCGACCCCCCACTGCAGGCCCCCAGTGTGTTAGTTTCTTATGTTTCTTTCCTTTGTGAATGTAAGAAGTTATGAATATATACTTTTATTTTTCTCATAGTAAACACAATTCCAAATCGTGTTTTTCTCATTAATGCGTCTTATCGGTCTTCTCATGTCACTGTGTAGAGGAGGCCAGTGTGGCTTCCCTCTTGCCTCTTTGACCTGCATTGTGTGGATTTCCCTTGTTCCCTAATTAGGGACATTTGGTTGTTGCCAGGGTTTTGTTATTATAAATATTAATGCAGTAAATAACCTCGTACATATACATGCACATACACGTTGCATGTATGCAAGTATATCTGAAAGATAAATTAGGAGAAATAGGGTTAAAGAGGCAACAAGTATAGACAGTTATAATTTTGAACACTTCTGTCAAACTGCTGTCCGAAGGGTCAGTACCTGTTGTTACCAGAAATACATGAGAATGCTTCATCTCCACTCTACCGTGTGTGGCCAAACCTGTGGATTTTGCCAATCAGTTAGATGACAGAAGCATTTTCAGTATAATTTTAATTTGCAGGCTTCTTCATGTGATGAGGTTGAGCAACTTTTTACATGTTTCAGGATCCTTTGCATTTTTTTTTCTGTGAACTGTTTATATCTTTTGCCCAATTTACAGTTGAGTTGTGTGTCATTTTCTTATCAATTTCTAAGAGTTCTTTATATTCTGGAGAAATTATCCCTTTGTCCATGAAAAGCCTTTGCTTCTCTGGGATTTTGAAAAAGGATCCCTTCTACTTTTTAAGCAATTTTGAAACTAATCCTCAGTCTCCTGTCTTCCGTGACTTGCCTAGCTGAATAAATTTTGCCTCAAGGAAAAAAAAAAAACCTATGGTGTTTAAAAATTATGCAGTGCAGTCATGTTTTTTTGTAAAGACCAATTTTTGTTCTAGATATATGTACAAAATTCATATATATGTATCTGTGTAAGAGAAACCAATTTGGGCTTTAAATTAAAATGGACTGCTTTATGGTTATGGTCTAGGTCATGCATAAATCTAGAAAGCTGTGTCTCTGGTTTTAATATATTCTAAGCTAATTACCTAGTAGTTACTTCTTAAAATTAACTTATTTTTATAGTTAATTTTTATAGAATGAGTTAAATTCATATATTATCCAGCAATATTTATTGAGTACCACTTGTATGTCTAGGCACTGGAAGATGTTGCATTGAACAAAAAACACAAAAGATCCCTGTTAGGAGAGACTTATAGTAAGTAAAATATTACTATAGAGCATGTTGGGTGGTGATGAGTAACATGAAGGAAAATAGAGCAAAAAACGGGTTCACAAAGTGCCAGGGAAGGGGGTGATTTACAGTTTTAAAAAGGGTCATCAAGGAAGGCCTCCTTGGAAAGATGACATTTGACAGAAGAGCGTGAGGGAGAGAGCCATAGAGATATTTGGGGGAAGAACTCTCCAGACAGAGAGAACAGCAAACACAAACGCCCGGAAGTGGGAGGGAGAGGAGGCTTGAAAATGCAGTCACGGCCTATGGGGGCTGGCTTAGGTCATGTAGGGACTTGAGGGGTACTGTGAGTCCTTCATCATTTGTCTGAGTGAGATAGAAAGCTCTGGAAGATTTTGAACAAGGCAGCCCAGGAGCCAGTATATGTCTTAGTGAGACTTCCCTGGCTGTTGAACTGAGAATTTGGAGCTGGGGCAGAAGCAGGGAGGGCAATTCGGAGGCTGCAACATGGTCTAAAAAAGGGAGGAGGATATGTATGGAAAATAAAATGACCTTACCGTTTTAGATCCTCCGTTTTATCTCAGAATTTAGCATGTTTTTGAAAAGTGTAACAAAACTTGAGAAACATCTTTAAAACAATTGTTGAAATAGTAAAAAAAAAAAAAATCAAAACAGATAAAAACTGAGATTTATTCCTTAGTATTTAGCCTGTAGATATCCTCTTCTGTGCTTATATTTATGCTAGCATATAAAATTCCTTAACCTCAGTTTATTCCCGTAACAACCAGGCAACTATGTCAGGTCACAACGGCATTATATATTATAAAGTCTGGGTGTGTATTTGTGTGTATGTGTGTTTGTGTTACAAATAATAGGGAGTCTAACCTTGGAAGCTGCTGTTTTTCCATCATTTACTTCAATTTAAATTTCTCTTAAAGGAAATGGGAAGCAGGATTGTTTCTTCTTTGAACCCAGTTGCCCTCCTGTTTCTTTTTCCTCGCCCTCGGGGTTCTGTGGTTTATGGTCTTTTAAAAGTAGGTCTCTCTCACTCCCTTATACTGGAGTGTCTCCTTTTATCACAGTCTCCAGGATGCCTGCTGTGGGACAGCTCAGAGGTGAGAGGTTACACTGTGGTGTTCTTAGTGCTCCAGTAATTCTGTCACCTGTGATAAGACGCATCACAGGCCAAACCCCGTTCTCCAACACAAAGTGAGAGTCCACTGTAAAAATAAGGCATGTTTCTTTTCACTGGTTTCATAGTTCCTCCTTAACGGGAGGCCTTCGAATAATGCTCTCTGCTTAATTTCCTTCAGGGATAATAAGAGGCTCCCCAGGTGAATCCCAGGATCACTTTCTCCTGCCTGTTTTACCCCCTGCTACATCCCACCGACAGAGGCAGAGTGGTTCGTGCGCCTCTGCTAAAGTGGACAATTGACATGTTTTTGTTTTGCCACAGACTTAACATTTTTAAAAATGCATCTTTTGTACATATTTGAAGGGTTTTGTGAGCTTTGTGGAATTGTGGTGACCCTAGATCAGGGCAGAGTGCATGTTGTATTAGAGGTTCTCCAGACTGGTAGAATCAGGGTGACTGAGGGAGAATTCTGTGAAGGCTTTGGAATTTTCTGCTGTCAGGGAGCACCCTAGGGCTGTTAAGCTAGGAGTGTGAGTAGTGCCATAGCTATTTAAGCAAAGTGAATGTATGAGCTGGAAGAAGCCCCAGGGAGCATCTAGTCGGGCTTTCTTCTTGTAAGGTTAGGAATCTGAGGTCCAGAGATGTTAATGAATGTTCCTAAAGTTGGTGTCAGAGGTAAAAGTAGATTCCAGATCTCCCTGGATCTTAGTTCAGTGATTTTTTTTTTTTCCAGCTGACATCATGGAATATCATTCTACTGAATGTGTATCACAATTTCTCATTAACCTTCTTCCCAGTGGTCCCCAACGTTTTGGGCACCAGGGACCGGTTTCATGGAAGGCAGTTTTTCCACAGACCAAGAGTGGGGGAATGGGGGGTCATGGGGAGGGGTGCGGAGCTCAGGCAGTGATGTGAAGCCCGTTTCCTAACAGGCCACGGACTGGTACTGGGCTGCGGCTCGGGGGTTGGGGACCGCAGTGGCAGTTTACTGACAATTAGTCTATTTAAAAAATCAGTGGAGAGGATCTGATCTCTGTATTTTGCAAAATATGTACACAAAACCATAAATAACACTTTGTGTTCAATGGTTTGGCGCTGCAATAACATGTAGAGTCCATGTATGATAACTCTGATTTATCTCCTAAATGCTTCCAACAAAAGGGGCATTCAACAGCTATTTAACGACAAGCTATTATTCAGGAGTTTAAAAAGGAAGACACTGTAAAGTTCAGGGAAGGAAAAATGCTGCTAGACCAGAAGCAATTAAAAGTAATGAAATTTAGAATAAAATAATTTTATTTTCCAAAATCAAGCAAGAGAACAGAACATTTCTAAAGTGATTGTTATTTCTAAGGGCAAGTTATCCAAATACAAGAGGATGTTTGATTAAGGAAATTTTGATGAAAATGGAGATGTCTGCCAATGTATGAAGTAAGATAAATACAGAAGAATTTACCATTGGAGGCAATTGGGGAAAGGTGGTATTTTAAATACACTATGCCCCAAACTAAACCTACAGACACATTGACCTTAAAGGGAACATTTAAATATGTACTTAGTTGTATTAAGGCTTTGTAATGAAATGGAAAACTTCTCCTTAAGTTATATGTATTTCCTGGCCTGACTGGAGCCCCCAAACCAAATAGATCCAGAATTTTAAATTCAAGAAGGAAGAAGTAAATTATTTCAGAACTAGAATACTACAGTGATAACACCCTATGTTTGATAATCGTATTTTATTATTTACAAAGATTTTTAAATATATTATCTCATTTAATATTTAGAATAACTGTGAGTTATGATAATGTTTTTATTGTAATATTATTATCCCACTTATAGACAAACTAACTGGGATCCTGAGGCTCAGCAAGATGGTATGTCTTGCCCAAGACATACCTTTGGCCTCATCCCTCCAGCACTATAGCAGAGCCAGCACACAAACCTGGGTCATTTGATTCTAAGCCTGGCATTCTCACTCATGCCTGTGACTCCTTTTAAGAGGGCTCCTCGACCTGCAAACCTGGAACTATGAGAATTATCAGGCTCTTCTCAGCTCTGCTTGGTGGCATCTTGGAAAAAGAGCTGTATGTTTTTTTTAAGATCTGTATCTTTTTGTAAATACAGAACCCACCCTCTACCTGCTAAGTCAGGGCATATTCTTAAGCCCTTTAAACCTGTGCCTCCAATAAATTGTCAGCTCCAAAATGCCCTCTGCAGATGTTTAGTCTCAGATGTGTAGCCCTTAGTATATATGAGAACTGCCCGCTTTCATATTTGCAGACCTGAGAATGTTTCAGCCCTTAGCCTTTATTTACACTCTTGGCTTTTGCCGACTCTTTAGGAAGGTGATGGGAAAGCTGTGGAAGCAGCAGAAATGGTTGTCAGAGTGGGACACTCCATGCAGGAGGACTAGAGGGCAGGGCATCTTCTTGCCACGATGTTGCCCTGCACAGTCCCCAGCTGCAGTGGGGGGATACCTGTAGCGTGTAGAGATATCTTCCTTACTCTTCTAGAAGAATCATGTTTGCTTTATTCAGTCCACAGTTTCCTATGGAAATTAAATGAGATAATCTATCTTTATATTCTCTTTATTATTTGTTATTTATTTATGCTCTATTTTTAAGAAGATTTAAGCTAACAGACATAATCGATATAAAAGTGCTTTTCAACTGTTTGGGGAGTGTAGTTACAAATAATGTTTTTATCGTTTATACTACGTCCTCTCCTTGGTGTTTCCTTTCCCTCTTGCTCTTTACACTTTACCCCCAGGGAATTTCTTTCTTTTTTTTTTTTTTGAGACAGAGTCTGGCTCTGTTGCCCGGGCTAGAGTGAGTGCCGTGGCATCAGCCTAGTTCACAGCAACCTCAGACTCTTGGGCTCAAGCGATCTTCCTGTCTCAGCCTCCTGAGTAGCTGGGACTACAGGCATGCGCCACCATGCCCGGCTAATTTTTTCTATGTATTTTTAGTTGGCCAATTAATTTCTTTCTCTTTTAAGTAGAGACGGTGTCTTGCTCTTGCTCAGTCTGGTTTCAAACTCCTGACCTTGAGCGGTCTGCCCGCCTTGGCCTCCCAGAGTGCTGGGGTTACAGGCGTGAGCCACCGCGCCTGGCCCCCCAGGGAATTTCTTATGTCTTTTTTTTTTTTTTTTTTTTGATCGACAGCAACTGTAGTGATCATGGGTTAAGGTCTAAGTGTGTAAGGGAGTAACTGGGTGATGGTTATAAAAATGGACTTTAAAATTTTTATGCAAATATCTGGTTTTTGTTTTTTTTTTTTTTTTTGAGAAACAGACTCAATAAGTTGCCCGGGCTAGAGTGAGTGCCGTGGCGTCAACTTAGCTCACAGCAACCTCAAACTCCTGGGCTCAAGCAATCCTTCTGTCTCAGCCTCCCGAGTAGATGGGACTACAGGCATGTGCCACCATGCCCGGCTAATTTTTTCTGTATATATCTTTAGTTGGCCAATTAATTTCTTTCTTTATATTTATAGTAGAGACGGGGTCTCACTCTTGCTCAGGCTGGTTTCGAACTCCTGACCTCG
>CAUYRT010037207.1:0-23059 GCA_963574885.1 Lepilemur ruficaudatus | reverse complement strand
CAGCCTCCCAAGTAGCTGGGACTACAGACATGCACCACCATGCCCAGCTAATTTTTTTCCATATATATATTTTTTAGTTGTCCAGCTAATGTCTTTCCATTTTTTTAGTAGAGATGGGGTCTCAATCTTGTTCAGGCTGGTCTCGAACTCCTGAGTTCAAACCATCCTCCTGCCTTGGCCTCCCAGAGTGCTAGGATTACAGGCATGAGCCACCATGCCTGGCCGGAATGGGATTTTTTTAAATGTTGAACTTGCCTACCCAGGTATCTCAATACAAGTGAATCCCTTTAACAGTCTGCTGGGATCATTTTGTAACCAGCCATTATATTGCACATCATTTTGAGTTATTTGACAAACATTACTGGTGTCATGTTGAATAAGTTAAAAAGCAATCAATGTTGGGCCCCTTCCCAATGACCCCGACATGGGGTCTTAGGCCCAGTGTCATCATCTGCCCCCATCAGCAATGCAGGTGATCTAAGGGATGCAGCTTGGTTTTCATCAGCCTCATCAGAGAATGGGCCCCACTGGGGCCATCTGCAGGGGTGGGCCACACTGCTCAATTAGCTACTGTGATGGCTGAATGTTCCAAGTGGCAACCCCCTGAGGGTCAGTGAAATAAAACAAGGTTCGTCAAGGAGAGTCTTGGCCAGAGCTGGGAGAATGGCACCTTCAGTCCTGTCCACTTCAGGCTCTGTCTGGCTAGTGCTGAAGTGGAATAGCCACGGCCACACAGTGGACTCCACTGGGTTTCATCTCAGCCAAACCATGGGTGAACCAGGCCTTGGCATTTAGGGGTGTTGAGGAACAATTGAGATGTGGCTCGTAAAATTATTACTTTATTGTATCAATATATTAAAGACAGAAATGATTTCAGTTTTGCAGGGCTTTGCCCTGAAGGAATATGTGAACTTGTTAGTTTGCATATCAAAGCCTGCCTTGCCTTGGGAGGGCGTCTCAAAAGTCCGGTCAGATGCATTCCAAGATGGCTTCTGAGATCTCGATCCTGTGGTGCCCCCTGTTTTTGAAAGACAAGGCAGGTATACATGGTGCCATAGGATGAGAGCCGGAACAATGAGTGCCCAGCCCGAGATGAACACCTGTGGCTAAGAGCAATTGGCAAAAGAGCTGAGTTCCTGCTTGCTCCTGATGGTCTGTCTCAAATCCACAATAACTAGATAAAAGAAATATGGAGCCATTATATCTCTGTGTTACCCCTCTGTTAATTATAGCTATCTCTTAGAACTTAGAAGTTAGTCCCTGAAAGATTTTGTAACCGTTTGTTCACATAGATAGAACGGATTAAGAAATTTTTAGAAGCCCTTTGAAAAAACTTTTAACACAAAACAAACTTCCTGTTATTATATAAACATGTTACCCTGGCAACCGATAATTGATATCTGTAGTTATAAAAATCTATGTGAAACTCCGCTCATGGCCTCACAACTGACGGGGATGTTGCGGGGACCCCTGAGTACCCTGGATTTACCTAATTTCTTTATATAAATCTATACAACTATACGTTTGTCTCTGTGTATTCTTTTATTTCCATTATTCTCTCTATTTTCTTTTATTTTCTTGTCCTCTGTGACGGCCTCTACCTAACCCGATTTCTTGCAGGTAGAAGTAGCTGATCTCCCCGCAAGGGGAAACTTGGGGAATTGAGGCCCCCATTCACCCGGGGAAGAGCAGGAGATGAAGTTTCCCCAAAAGGGTAACTGCCAAATGTAACGCCAAGATGCCCCAGAGCAGGTAGCTGCCTTCCTAAACATCCCTTTTCCGTCAGACAACCGGGACTCTTGTGCCCTTTCCCACCTTGTTATTCACTGAGTCAGAGTTGTTACACTCCAAGACAGGAATATCAGGCCAAAGAGGAACAAGACCTCCACAGCTCAGGTGTTCAGCTTTGACAACAGCCCACTAGCAAACTAACAGCCGCTTTGCCATGGATGTGTCTGACAGGTTTATCAGGAAAGCAATGAATCCCAAGTCCCAAGAGGTGCCTAGGGGGAAGCAGCCTCCCTTGGGTAGAGGCTCCAGCTGGCAAGGCATGAGCCATAGAGAGCACAACTCAAATGGTGCCTCAGTGCTGTGGACCCCAAAGGCACTAGCAATTCTGAACATGGCTCTTCATGGCCGGGAGAGCCCCCTACCCTGACATTCAAAGTACAAGGACATACAGCACATAACGCATCAGTTTCTACTGTATGTTGCCCATGTAGAAGCAACAAAAACAGTACATTAAATTGGCCCACAAAGGCTCCACACCCACAGGGCACTCACATGCCACAGGGAATCATGTCCCCCCATTTAGCTAAATTGGGGAGTTCCCTAATCACACAGAACCAGGTGGGATAGTGACTTGGGAGTCTGTATTCAAGAAGGCCATAATAATTTGAGTGGCTTTCCCAGCACAACTGGACAGATGTGCATAGTCTTCAGTTCTGCTTGGGGATGGGGAATCTTGGCTCCAACCTTCCTGTTGGAAGTGGCTGAGGTTGGCTGGAGCCTGAGGGAGGGATGGGCTATGGAGTGAGAGAGAGTAGATCCGCTCCACTGGGTAAGGCACATTTACTTCTGCTATCGTGTGGCCTGGCAGAGGCTCGCCTGCGTGATTAAACATGCGGTGTGTTTTTCTTTTTTTTCCTTAACAATTGCAGCAGCTATCCCTGGAAGTTAAAAAAGCTTGTGTTAGAAAACAGCATGAAGTGTTGTACAAATTGAAGTCTGAGGCCCCCACTGCAGCCCTGGGAGGTGCATGAGGCTGTCACTACAACCTCCCATAGTTGGAAATCTATTTCTTTGGTGTTGAGGGAGTCGGCAATTCCTTCTGCCATCAGTGGCATCCACTGGGCATGTGGAATCCACAGGAAAAGCAAAAGCAGTTCACAAAAACCCTTTGAAGAAGCAGGTGGCCACGCCCAATGTGTGCACAGGACTCCCCTGCTGGGTCTCTGCCCAAGAGTGAGTGTGGATGCCCTTGCTTGTGCTATGAGATACATTTAAATTTTAAAGAAGTTAATATGTGTAAAAAAAATAGGTTTCTCAGTATGGGTGAAATAGGCAGCTCTACATCATAGCTCGTAGTTTGGTTATGAGGCTTGAATGCACGAAAGCTTACCCCGTGTGCATGGACGTGAGCTGCAGTAAGCAAGCGGGCAGTGCAGTTCTCATGGAAACCCAACGCCCCTGCTCTGTTCTGTGGACCGGCTTGATTTTTCTATACTGCTGCTTTCCACAGTGACAGAAGAGAATATAACAGAACGGAACCCACATGTTCTCGCGTGATGTTAATACCCCACTTAGAATGAAAAATAGACCCAATAGCTCTGTGAAATAAAGGAACAATGAATTAAATGACCAATTCTCTTCAAGAACCTTAAACTGGATCCGTGATTTCTGACATGGTGCCAAAATGCTCCTCAACTCTCCTTGCTAGTCCGATGATCACGGCTGCTGTGCCCCAGCCACAGCTGGGCTGGACTTCCTCTGCATGTTCTCAATGGGTGGCCATCATTTATTTCCATTTGTGCAAGGTTTTTTTTTTTTTTTTTCCCAAGACAGAGTCTCACTGTGTTGCCTGGGCTAGAGTGCCATGGCGTCAGCCTGGCTCACAGCAACCTCAAACTCCTGGGCTCAAGCAATCCTTCTGCCTCAGCCTCCTGGGTAGCTGGGACTACAGGCATGCGCCACCATGCCCGGCTAATTTTTTCTATATATATTTAGTTGGCCAATTAATTTCTTTCTATTATTAGTAGAGATGGGGTCTCGCTCTTGCTTAGGCTGGTTTCGAACTCCTGACCTTGAGCAATCTGCCCACCTCGGCCTCCCAGAGTGCTAGGATTACAGGGGTGAGCCACCGCACCCGACCCATTTGTGAAAGATTTTTAAAATATATTTTAAAAGAAGTTCTAGAACCATCATCTCAGACTTTACAGTTACATTGACTGACTGTACTGATTTTTATTTTTCATGCCGAATGAGTAGTCTAGTAAATATGAAATTGCAGTGAAAAAGAAATTTTTGGTTCACAACAAAGTAAGACATAAAGATGTTGGTATATTATTGTTAGCTGGGGTTCCAAGACTTGCACACACATCAACATGAGCCAGTAGGAATGAGTAAAACAAAATACATGGTGCTTTTTATGAGATTGTTATAACGTGTATGCTTATAACTGCAAAATGTGAGATCTGACTCTGCAGCTATTTATGAAGTGCCGGTAGATGGCTTACAACATTTTGAGTTTTGTTACTGTTACCAATGTTTCTGCATTAAAAAGTTCCATTCTTATAAAGCTATTTACTATCTCTGTCACCATCAATTGGTATGACATTTTAACTAACACTTAGATGTGGTTTTTCTTTCTGTATGCTGTATTTCCTAAGAATAACCAAGTAGTTGATTACCTCTTGTAAATACATACATATATTTTATATACTTTACTTGTTTAATATTCATAAACAGTTAAATAAAAAGGCCACTGGAATTTTATGAAAATATTAGAATAGCAGTATACTATTAATTGAGGATTACAAATCTTAGCATTTTCTAGTAGGTTTAGCACCTTCTCCATTTGATTTAATGCTTGTTTTTGTTTTTGAGACAAGGTCTTGCTCTGTTGCCTGGGATAGAGTGCAGTGGGGTCATCATAGCTCACAGCAACCTCACATTCCTGGGCTCAAGGTGATTCTCCTGCCTCAGCCTCCCAAGTAGCTGGTACCACAGGTGCATGCTACTGCGCCCAGCTAATTTTTCTAGTTTTTGTAGAGATGGAGTCTTGCTCTTGCTCAGGCTGGTCTTGAACTCTTGGCCTCAAGAGATCCCCCTGCCTTGGCCTCCCAGAGTTCTAGGATTACAGGCGTGAGCCACTGCGTCCAGCCTCTGATATTTGTTAAGGAAGAAACCCTAAGTTGTTGCAATGCTTATGCCTTTGTGCTTTAGGATTGTCATTTAATATTAACTAGTCCATAAAGGAAATATCATTATTGAGTCCTACAGAGGAAGAAATGAAGTCTCAGAGAAATTAAGCAATTTGCCCAATGTACACAGTGGGTAACTGCAAAACTGTTTCCAAACCCAGGTCTAAAGTCCACGATTTTGCATTAGACCATCCCTCCAGACACCAAAAATGAACAAGATTTAATGGAAAAAAAAAAAAAAGAAATTTGGAGGCAGAATAAATTCACTGATTGCTTTATCTGTAATGACTTAAGAGTTAAAGGTTAACATTAAAATCTTAATGTAAAAGTAAACATTAAAATAATAATATCATTCCAACCATCCACTCACAAGGATCACAGTATTCAGGATATTGGGTAAATCCACACACCAGAGTCTGGGGGAGCATTGACTGACTCAGAATCTCTAGGAGCATGGACCCTGGACATGGCTTGGCTGCTGCGTATGGCCATGATACCATACCGGGATCAGAGGTCAGGAAATCTGCAGGTGGTCCCTGAGTCCAAAACGGGGGTCCCCAAACAACAGCCTAGGGGCCAAATCCCGTCTGCCATCTGTTTTGTAAATAAGGTTTTATTGGAACCCAGACACACCGATTCACTTACGTGTTATCTGTGGCTGCCTTCACGTTATGAAGACAGAGTTAAGTAGTTGAAACAGAAATCATATGACCCACAAAGCTTAAAATATTTCCTCTCTGGTCCTTTATAGAACAAGTTATCCAAACCTTAGTCTAACGCAGACCAGCTGTTGGGCAGTTGGCACTCCTCGTGTGGCCAAACCACTTGGCTGGACACCTGTCTGTGTCCTCGTGCCCTAGTTTTCCCAACAATCTTGTTTTATGTGTGTCCGTGACACACCTTCTCCAAACCTCATCGTCCCTCACACCTGCCCTGACCCTGCTCTTTTCTGTTGGCTGCTGTAGTCTCCATCTAAGGCGGTCCTCCCTTCCACGCCTGCCCACCCCACTGCTCCCTGATGTCGGCCAGAGGGAGGTTGCAGGGCGCAAGGCAGGTGATGGGCTGCCCCAGCCTCCACCCCCTCGGGTCTCCCATCACTGGAGATTTGGTCCGTCCCATCATCTCCACCCTCACACCCTTCCTGACAGGCCCTGCCTTCTCTCTAAACTTATCTCAGCATTGCTCTGACTGCTCCAGCCCCAGAGCATTTCTTGCCAATGCTAAAGCTTGTTTCTCCCTCCCGAGGGTTAGCAAATGCTCTTCCCTACACCGAAGACACCTTTACACCAGACCCTCCCTAGGTTCTCTGGTCTCTGCTCAAACATCACCATCTCATTCTTTGCTGAAAGGGAAATACTTCCACAAATTCCCTATGTAAAATATAATAAGAGCATAACATAGCATTATAAATAACGCAAAGTGCTTATTATTTGTTATGCCTCCCTAAAGCGAATGCCCCATGAGAGCGGAGATCTGTGTCCCTCTGCTGTGTGCCTTGCACCTGCCCTCGCCATCACGGGGTAAGCCCACAAGCTGTGTCCCCAGGCTCTCCTACGAGCCAGCTTCCAGCTGGGACGGGCCAATGGGAGACAGTGGAGGCCTGCTGGTGGCTGTGTCCTTTATAAGTTTCTAGCACCTCTAGATATGCCAGTTTGGGCTGCAGCTTTCAAGCTGAAGCCTCCATCCCTGGGTTTGACAATCACGGCTTCCCACTTGGGCTCTGCCCTCCAAGGGTGTCTCAGTGGCTTCTGGAGTTTGCTGTTTGCCTTGCGTTACCGTCGCCATGGTGGCTGGTAGCTGTCTCATCACCTTCGTCAATGAAACGTCCTCTCTTTTAAATACTCAGAGTAGTTTTCCTGGGAGATCTTGAAATATGCAATTGTATTTCTTCTAGTTTATATGGGTTGTCTGGGAAGTCAGGTCAGCGGAAGCAAATCAAGGCAGTGGACATTAAGTTCTTGTCCCACCACATAATAAAACCGAATAATTTTGCAGCTCAATAGGTTTAGCAGAACAGTTCTAGTTTTATAGGTTTTTTTCATTATCATAAGAGAGACGCACCATAAATCACCACGTGTAGACAAGAGCTGTAATCTGATGTGCGGTATAATCGCAGTCGTCGACGGCAAAGTAATATCATGAGCTTTTAATGATATGAAGAGACACACTGAATTTATCTCTGTGTCCTTATCATTCAGTTCACTGCTTGGAATGTAACAGCTACCTGATAAATGCTTATTTAATGATGAAATGAATGAACTGAAAGTATTAAAAATTATGCATGCTACGGCTATGCGTTAAGCATTACAATGTAAGATAGCACAGGAATTCTGGCACCCTATGAGCATATCAATGAAGAAAAATCCCCCAGGCCTCCAAACCGCGGTACTGATGCTCTGAGGCACAGGCCACCCTGGGCACAGGGTACGGGACCTCCTCTCGGTGATGTGGCCGTAGGCACCTTTGGCTGGTTTTAAGTGGTTTGCCAACTTCGCCTGCATTTCTGCAGGTCGGGGTTCTCCTTTGTGCCGTCCCAGTGCTCCTATGGTGCATTGGCGAAGAATGTCCGACGTAAGCCGGTTGATTTTATCTGATCCTCACATTGCTCCAAGTTTATGAGGTTACTAATTATATTCGAATACATTAAATACAAAGGGAAAAGAAAGTGAGTTCATGAAATTTGCAGGCCAATACTATGCTATATTTCATCACAGAGGGCATGACTTACATATCATAAGTCATATCTCCTGCATGTGAACTTGACCCAAAATGCTCATAAAGTGCACAGACCCAAGAGCCAGGACACCGTTAAAGAAGGTTTTCGACTCTAGCCGTGGAGTACTTTGCTTTGGCCACATAAGCCCTTTTCTAGCCGTAGCTTGAAAATAAATAAGTAAAAGCCCTGGCTTTGTCAGTTAACAGTCACTTTGTCATATGTTTTCCATTGTGGCCCTTATTAGTTTTGAATTCTATCAGAACTCGAGTTCATTCTTAATTATAACAATTCTATACTTTTGCAAAGTATAATCCAGATGTGATATGTTGAGAATAAAAAGCAGATGTCTTCATCAGAGCCTGAATATGCTCCTCTGGTAAAACATGTCTGATCATAAATGTCTTGGGCTAAGCCCTGATTTATGGTAGCTGAGCTTTCAAAGCCCCACCAAAGAAAGGCCAGAAACGTAGGTGTGGGAGATGCCCAGTGGTCCTGACGGAACAAGAGAGCCCCCACCCCTGTCTTCACCATGATTGCGCCCAAAGACAGATTTTCTGTCATGCTGTGCCAATGGGTTTTAGTGGAAACAAGGTTTTAATTCCCTAGTTCTTCATTTCAGAATCACAAGTTATAGAAGAAGGAGGAGGAGGAGGAGGAGGAGGAGAAAAAGGGAAGGGAGGGAAAAGGAAGGGAGGGGAGGGAGAGAGGAAGGAGAAGGGAAGACTACAGAGCAACTTTATCCAGTCTGTAACTACAGAATATTCAGAAAATAATAGATAGGAAGATTGATTGTAGACACAGATGAGGCCATAAGTTGTGAAAGTTGTGAGAATCAAAATGCAGTCACTAATGTTCAAAAAAAAAAAAAAAGAAAATCCTGACCAATAGAGCCAGGGAAAGCCATGAAGAGAAGGTTTTCTTACTTGTATGCCTAATAACAAAAACTGTCACAAAAGACTGCAAAACTCACAACCTTGCGCAAAAGCCGACACCACCTTACACAAAAAGTACTTCTGCAAGGGCGTCTGCCCAGCAACGGCCTGTCCAACCCAGGACTGGCACCACCCTTGTCATTGATCTCTGTAGCTAAAGGGAATTATTTCAAAACAGTTATGTAATCCTCCTCATTTTCCCTTTAAAAACCTTTGTCTTCCTTTACCTTCATGAATAGACACACAGTCTATGATGGCACGTGTATCCCCATTGCATTGCACTCTTCCCAAATAAACTTCTTTTAGAGATGCTCTGTCTGTTTATTGTTTAGGTTAAAAAGTAAAATAAAATATAGTTTCACTATTTTGACTTTAGGGGATTTTCTCTGAGTCTCAGGCTCACCAAAACGTGTTTATATGTAAGGAAGGATTGCTGATTATTTGAGCAGACACCGCCATGATAACAGTGTGGGTTTAAAGACGGCACCTTCTAAATTATTTCTATTCAGAATATGAATTTTACAGTGGTCCCAGAATACTGCCCTTGAGAATGGCCTGCTTGTGTTAGGGAGGTGGGACCAAAGTGTCTCTCTATAGAAACAGAGAACCCCCAAGTTCAAGGGGACTTAAATATTCATCAGTCTCAAATCCATAGAAACAGAAAGTAGCTTAGTGGTTGCCAGGGGTGGGGAGAAGGGAAGAAAGAAGAGTGATTATTAACGGGATTTCTTTTTGAAATGATGAAGATGTTCTAGAATTAGATAGTGGTGATGGTTGTACACCCTCAGGAATATTCTAAAACCCCCTGACCTGTTACACTTTAAAAAGGTGAATTTTATAGCAGGTGAAGTATCTCGATAAAAACAAACAAGTAAAGGCCAGCACTATGCTAAAGTTCTTTTGTGTGCGTGGGCGCCTGTCACCAGCCAATCCCACCATTCATGTGGTAATCCCACACCAACACCCTGCCATGGGATCACTCAACTTGCATGCAAATACCCCCGGGATTTGCAAGGCAGCACCTTTCGAAAGGGCTCCTTCCATCTTTGAATGAATCTAGTGGTTAGAAAGGAATTCCACTCAGCCAGTTGCCATGGCCTTCCTGAGGCTTCCAGTTGTCTTCAATCATACATCATGCAACTTGGTTTTGAGTCATCTTTCTCATTAGTCTCCCCAGGGTGTGTGCAGTCCATCCAGGTTCCTTCAAAAGTGCGGTGTTTTGAGCTGAAACAAGTACTCCTTGGAGTCACCTGTTGCAGTCCTCCCAGAAGCACAGCCCAAAACCTGCCCTGACCCTGAGGTGAACACCAACAGGCCATAAGGTTACATATCTGCTCTTGAGTAGGGTTGCCAGATGAAATACAGGACTTTCAGTTAAGTTTGAATTTCAGATAACAGTGAAGCATTTTTTTAGTTTAAGTATGTCCTCAATACTACACAGGGCACACTTATGTTAAAAGGGTATTTGTTGTTTATCTGCAATTCACATGTAACTAGGTGCCTTGCACTTTTTGGGTAGACTTGATTTTTCAGAATGGCTTTAGGTTCACAGCAAAATTAAACAGTAAGTGCATAAGGTTCCCATATGCCCCCACCCCCAACACACCCACATGCACACTATCAACATCCCGCGGCAGAGTGGTGCGTCTGTTACCAGCCATGAACCAACACCGATACATAACGATAATCCAAAGTCCGTAGTTTACATTAGGGTCTGCTCTTGGCGTTGACAAATGTATAATGCCATGTATCCACCATCAGAGTAACGTATAGAGGATTTTACTGCCAAAACTATCCACTGTGCTCCACCAATTCATCCTTCTTCGCCACAGTCCCTAGTAAATATTGATTATTTACTACCCGCATAGTTTTGCCTCTTCCATGATGTCATATACATAGCTGGAATCTTGCAGTCTGTAGCCTTTTCAGATTGGCTTCTTTCACTCAGCAATATGCTGGTTCCTCCATGTTTTTTCATGGCTGACTTGCTCATTCCTTATTATTGCTGAGTAATACTCCATTGTATGGATGTACCACAGTTGTTTATCCACTCACCCGTGGAAGGATATCGTAGTTGCTTCCAAGTTTTGGCGATGATAAATAAAGCTGCTTAAACATTTGCATACACATTTTTGTGTGGACATAAGTTTTCCGTTCATTTGCGTAATTATCAAGGACAGCAATTGATGGATTTTATGGTACATCTATGTTCAGTTTTGCTGTATTTTGGCAACCTTATTATCAATGAACTTGCACTTTTCTGGAAGAGACAAAGAACAAGCATATACTTCAGTGAAAAAAGGCAGCAAAAGAAATCTGAAATTCATGTGTTCACTCATTCATGCATTCATTCATTTATTTGGTGTTTACTGAGCAGAGTTATGTGCTACTCCCTGGAAAGAAGCATGCTATAAAACAAAGCAAACAAAGCAATATAACAAGGGCATCAGTGAAGGTTCCCAATATGCAAGTAACAGAACAAAGAAAAGATGGAGGAATTTTCCCTGCAGAGGTCTCAAGGGAGGCTCAGAGAGTGCGTCCCAGAGAGTGAAAGCTGCCTTCTTGAAAAATGAGTACAATCCCTGCAGGGGTACTGATGGGAGATGCATGGAGGGAAGGATGATATAGGTAGAAGCTCAAAGGTATGAACTCACAATGAAACACATTTACTCGATAATTATTTATTATCCTTCTACTATGCTGGGTCTGAGGACACAGCTGTCATGAAACAGGTGGCCTCACTCAGTATTCTACAGGAAAACTAGGAGACCAGGTTTGTGCAACTCAGAACTGCAAGCCCCTCCTCATGGTTGGGACAATGGATACCCTGAAAGAGTGGATCTTTTCTTCCTGTGTTTTTCTTCCCCTCTATTACTGGAGAATTATGTCTTCTAATCTGAGAAGGAAATACAGCCATCAGTTTCCCGAGTATGAAGAGGGAAATAAATGTATGTATAAATAGTGGCTACTTCTCATTAGAATTTCAACCTTTGGTTTAAGGATTATTTTTGTCCTCATAATTGAAATCTCCCAAGTTGTGTCACCATCCAGATCTTCAGTAACTACTGTCCTATGTGAGATTTTTGTGTCTTGCATCCAATGCACTAGTTAGATATTTCTCTACAGGCATTTTAAGATTTACAGGTGCACTTGATCAAATAGCTGGAAAGATTTGAGATATTTTTTATTGGATAATTTATTCCATATGTACCCAAGAGCCAAGCATTTGGCAAGTGACCAAAAGATATGATTTTAAAAGCCTGAATAGTTCATGCAGGAAGTAAGTAGCTGACAGATAAAAGAAAAATGTCAACTTTATGTTTTAATGGCAACCTAAACTATCTAGAAGGGGCATTTATCAGCTCAACAGAATTGATTTCTTCACTCTCAACTCCTATAACAAATCTTCTGCTTCTAGTGGTAGGAGAATTTGCTCCAGTAATTTATTTGTTTACGTGTAACTAGTCCATGGTAAGAATTTCTACAGGACATCTTTCTCTGGCATGTATTTTATCTTGATCCTGGGTGGAAGATCATAACCACCAAGTGGCCTGTTGACTGAAGCACGCTTAAAAGCAAGGTAAGGATATTTGATGTCATGTGCACCAACAGGACATCAGCATAAGTATTGTGTGAGTACTAAGACAGACAGGCAAATGTCAGGGTGAACTTCACCCCTCAAAATAGAGAGTTCAAGAGATGTGAGCTATCTAACCTAACTTTGTTCCATCTGGTATTTTAAAATAATATAAGATGAAAGAGATTTAACTGGTTAATTAGTGAAAATCTAACAGCAAAGGGTGTCTGGTTAACTCACAGAAAATGGAAAGTTTGAATGAATTTCAAGACCACATTTGAACGAGGCAAATAAAGTTAATTCTCATGTTTGTAGAATCACAGAGAATGGAGATTGGTATTTATTCAACGCTTATTCTTCCAATGGACCGATCATTCATTCATTTGGTTTATGTGCATTGTGTGCCTCCTGTATGGCTGAGAGTATCCCAGGTTCCAGGGATAAAACTATGAATATGGCAAATTTTCTGCTCTCAAAGGTAACAAGTAAAGAACAGCCACAATATGTGATTGGAGAGGTACGGAACCACTACAGAGAGGAGAAGGATCACACTTTTGTTTGAGAACCAACAGAAAAAATGAAGAATTAGTCTTTGACACAAGTCTTAAAAGAGTAAGTAGACACGTGCCAAACATAGAGGAAAGAAAGTGTAGCACAGTGAGTAGACCAGCTGCGGTTATGAAGTATCAGCTATGTCCATCTTCCCTACCTACTAGCTGTTTATTCCTGGACAAAATACGTAGCCTTCTGTGTCTCTGTTTTCATATCTGTACAATAGAGACTACAGTGGTAGCTAATTTTCAGGCTAGTGAAAGGATCAAATGAGATGCCATGAACACTTACTCGTGGCCCTAAGTGCTGATCCTATGAGCATTCCAATGAGTTTGGTGCCCGCACCTTGCTCTGCCACGGATGGTGTACAAATAGTGTGCTTCCCCCCTGAGCTCTCTCTCAGAGCCAGGTGAGCAATTTCTTAAGCCACGCAGAGCTGAAAACGAAAGTTCTGTTCTTGTGCAATTCAACGCTATATGCCATAGCTCCCTAGATTGTACATGTATGTCATATCTCCAGTTTTTCTTTTCTAGGATCTCTTACCATTTTTGTATCATTTTTTTACATTGTCTTTTACTGGCAAAGGGTTTAGAGTGAGGCAGAACTGTGATCGAATCCCATCCCTAGACTGTTGGTTCCAGCTTTGATTTAGATTTATTTTGAAGTATTTCCGAATTCCCAAGTAGTTCATAGTTTTTGATACTTTGCTCATGGATGTATGATTTTATGGGATTATAGTTAGTAAATGTGGACCGTGCAAGTACTACCTTTTTGCTACGCTTACTCCTAGAACCCACTGTGGTTCCACTCTCGGGCTCAAATGAAGCTGTTGGACCTTTGAGTGGTAGACATAAGAAAGGGATGGCAAGACCCTGATCTTCTGCTTTGAGGAACGGGGATGCTCCCGTTGGCCAGATGCCAGCCCCTTCTGGAGACCTAGCCATGGCTTGGTAACGAGGAGCTCTCTGAGGACGGGACAGTGAACGTCTTACTCATCCTATTCCTGGAGTCTGACAGATGGCAGAGGCCTAGTAAGATTCCTTAAGTAAGAGAATAAATGTCTATTCTTACTTTTCTTTAACATGTATGCCTAATTTTATAATATTTTAATAAAAATATAGACCAAAAATAAGAGTCCTTTAAAAACTGTCATTATTTTTAGATATTTAATCTGTTCTACTTGTGCCCTTAAAGGAATTTCAGCTGCCCTCCTGTCGTTGGTGAGGTAGTTCATTGCAACTTTACTTTGTCAAGTAGCATGGCACAAGAATGTGAATTGTAAATAAAGTAAAAGGTAAAATATAACTAGCACAAACATTGAAAAAAAATGAAAGTGAGATCACGTCACCCCAAGTAGCATAAAACATTGAGAAACTAGCCTCATGGTCTAACAACATCATCAGACTCAAAAAACCAGTAACTGGAAATGTGATTTTGAGCAGGGCATTGTTCAAAGCAATTCCTCTTCTTGACCGATTGTCTTTACCCCAATCATAAGCTACGAAAGCTAACAAGAGTGAAAAACATGAGGACAGCACTTCTGTTGAGCGTAAGAAGAGAGAAAGCCATGAGCGTTATGCATACATCATCATACACAGGTGTTACACCATACACAGGTGTTCCCTAGTGACACAGAGACAGGAGAGAGAGACTTTCCAAATGCCCTCAGTACGTCTTTGCTTCATGCTGTTGGTGCATTTGTGGAAAAATCTGCAGCATTTGAGAACATCATCAGCAGAGCGAAGACTCAACAGGCACAAGGCTGTGTGCTTTGTCGGGATCACTAGCTACGCCTCATCACGCATTATTGGCTGTGATCGAGGATGTTGATAATGCAAATGCCAATTGCCCCATCAAACGCTTCTTCAAGCACTGGTGTGACTGCTGAATTATGCGGGTTGACATTAGCTCCCATTTCTCCTTTCTCTTTAAAATTTTCATTAGAGCCTCTGTTGTAAAGTATTGTGTCTTACAGAGAAACTTAAAACATTTTTTCTTATCTTCAAAGGGAAAATTCATGATTTGATTTTTCCTCGTTTTATTATACCATAAAAATCATCATTCTAGTTCATCAGCTTTAGTACATCCACAAGGTTTCATAACCATCACTACTACCTAATCCCAGAATATTTTCACCACCCCAAAAAGAAACTCCATACCAATCTGCAGTCACTCCCCACTGTCCTCTCCCCCAGCCCCCAGCGATCACAAATCTACTTTCTGTCTGTACGGATTTGTCTGTTCTGGAAATTTTATATAAATGGATCAGATACTATGTGGCCTTTTGTGTACGGCTTCTTTCACTTAGCCTGATATTTTCAAGGTCTGTGCATGTTATACAATTAATCCGTCTTTCCTTTTCATGGCTGAATAATATTCCGCAGTATGAGTAGATGACATTTTATCTATTCATCAGTTGATGAACGATTAGGTTGTTTCCAGTTTTTGGCTGTTATAAATACACTACAACAAACCCTTCTTTGTGAACGCGTGTTTTCAGTTCTCTTGAGTATACATCTAGGAGGGAAACCATCAAGTCCCGTGGCAACATTTGACTTTTTGTGGAATTGCCAAAGTATTTTCAAAGCGGCTGCACTGTTCTCTATTCCCACCAGCAGTGGGTTCTAATGTCTTCACATCCCCACCAAGACTTGTTACTCTGTTATACTTTGACATTTACTGCTGAGGAGAAATGATGCATATTCCATAAAGAGTGGAGTTACTATGACAAACTTGAAAAGTTTAAATTTCAGATTATAAGGAGGAAAAAAAACTCCTCGAGATTGTAGCAAATCAGAAAGTGCAAATCTCCTCAATCAGGAGAAAACTATAAAATTTATATTCATTAACAATAATTGGTGAATACATAACTACATTTTAATTCATCCTTTTTAAGAGAATTATTAGAAGAAAATGAAACACAGTGTAGAACAAGTTTCAGAAGTAAATGTTATTGGGATGGTCTACGAAATGGAGCAATAGTAAACCTGCCCAAAGTTTCAAAAACACAATGCAAACATGATCTCACAAAATCAGCTTTATTAGAATTAAAAATCAGTTCCACCTAGATGAGACCACTGCTGCAGACATTAGTCTTTTATTAACTCAAGCCAGTGCATGTCTCTCTCAGAGTCACTGCGCAGCATTTTGGACCGGCTAAGCGAGGCATCACGCGTCACACAACATCACAGGCAGAAGGAGGAGGAAGACAAAATGAGTGGGTCAGAAAGACTATGGTGCTCTCAGGGAACAAAATTAGTTTGCATGGGTGGAGCATGGAGCTCCATGAGAGGCATAATGGAAGACGGGCTTGGCGGTTTGTATAAGCAGGATCAGACACGAGTGGCATTAGGGGAGGGCAGGAAGGAGCTAACATACCAGACCTGAGATGGCTCTCCTTACAAAGAGTGCCCCTTGGCTAGCATCTGGGACTTGAGTTCACAAAGGTTACCACCATCCCCTGACAAGAACGCCTCTGTCTCTGTGCCTAAGCTGCTTGCACAAACAACGTGGTTCGTGCTGCGCACCTGATTTCCTTCTGAGAGTCTGAAATTTTGGTACATGCCAGGCAGCAGGTGCCTACGTCACCAGCTTCCAGTTGAAACCCTGGACTCTGATTCTCTAATGAGTGTCTCTGGTCTACGATATTTTACAAACGTCATCGCAAATAAATCATGTGATCACACAGGGAGCCACACACACCATTCAAAGGAACAAACAAATACCGATCCCTTTTGTCTATGAGGGACTGAGGAAATCCCTAAAAACTTGCATGTTTAGAAAGGATTGCCAAGCACTACTTAATTTTGAATTAATCAGAAGACTAAAACACATTTTAAATAAATAAGGAAAAAAAACATTTAGTTAACTTGATGACAAAAAAGAGCTTTATAAATTGCAGTGATGGCCCAAAACCCTTGACCAGTCAAAATACTTGTCCCATACAGCCTTGACATTTTTTTAAATGTGAATTTCATTTCACATATAAGGAGTGTTTTCAAAAATACTGCTAATAAAGTTTCAACTTCAGCAGCCACCATGTTAAAATTTAGAAATGTCTTTAACCTAGTACACTGACTTCAGCATAAGATGTTTTTCTTGATGCCAGAAAACCAAAACTCAGCGTGTTATTAAATAATGACTTCTCAGGGTGGAAAAAATATCACTATGTTCTTATTTCACTGACATTAAAAAATAATGTTAGGCCGGGCGAGGTGGCTCACGCCTGTAATCCTAGCACTCTGGGAGGCCGAGGCGGGTGGATTGCTCAAGGTCAGGAGTTCAAAACCAGCCTGAGCAAGAGCGAGACCCCGTCTCTACTAATAATATAAAGAAATTAATTGGCCAACTAAAAGTATATGGAAAAAATTAGCCGGGCATGGTGGCGCATGCCTGTAGTCCCAGCTACTCAGGAGTCTGAGGCAGGAGGATCACTTGAGCCCAGGAGTTTGAGGTTGCTGTGAGCTAGGCTGATGCCACTGCACTCTAGCCCGGGCAACACAGTGAGACTCTGTCTCAAAAAAAAAAAAATTGTTGTCTTGTTTACTACAGTGCTCTTCCAAGAGGGGCAATAAGTTTTGGGGAACAGTACACTGTCTTGGATCACTTGTTTCTTTGGAATTGATTTAATTGAATAGGAAAATTGATGTTATGTTGTCTTCTGGCCTAAGGGAAAAGATGACCTTCTGAAAAATCTGTAAATGTCACCTTCTAGCAAGAAGGAAGGTGTCCCTGTATGCATCTGAATTATCTTCTGCATCAGCCTTCAGCCCGCCAGTAGCAATCTCTTTCATTTCAGAAAAAATAAAAAAGACAACTCCAAAAACAAATCCATACCCCCACCCCACTTTCTGTATTACTCTCAGATTAAAGTTTTTCTTTTGAAATTAATTTTAAACATTTTCTCATTTCTGTGAACAGGTAGTGGCCCAACAAATGCTTTCTGTATAAAGAAAGAACGTATATTAAATTACATTTTTAAAAGATGCGTGATATCGAATGTTTATAGCAGCACAATTCACAATCGCAAAGTTGTGGAAGCAACCCAAGTGCCCATCAATACACGACTGGATTAATAAAATGTGGTATATGTATACCATGGAGTACTCTTCAGCTATAAGAAGCAATGGTGATATAACACCTCTTGTATTTTCCTGGATGGAGCTGAAACCCGTTCTAGTAAGTGAAGTATCCCAAGAATGGATGGACAGGCACCACATGTACTCACCAGCCAATTGGTATTAGCTGATCAATGCCTAAGTGGGCACACAGGAACAACATTTATCAGGTGTCGGACAGACGGGAGCTGGGAGGCGGGGATGGGTATATACATACATAATGAGTGCGATGCGCACCGTCTGGGGGATGGTCAGGCTTGAGGCTCCAACTGGAGGGGGGAGGGGGGCAAGGGCAATGTACGTAACCTTAACATTTGTACCCCCATAATATGCTGAAATAAAAAAAAAAGATGCGTGATAGAATAGCCTCTAAAGCATCTGAAGACCTATGTCTACAGAGTGATATATTTTTTCAAACTGTATAAGAACTCACAATTCTTGATAAAGACTGAAAGTCTAGGCCAATTTAAAATGTGCTTAGACACTAGAGCCTCCAAAAACCATTTACATACTTAGAAAATATAAACTCACGTTACAATGATAGAATGTGTAAAAAAAAAAAAAAAATTCGCTTTGCCCAAACACACAAACCAAAATTTATAATAAAAGCCTAAAACGCGGATGAACCCGAGGTGCGGGTTTGCAGTGTCTAGGCAGATAGGCCTAGGAGTGAGCGGTCCAGAAATATGTCAGTGTTTGCTGCCACGCTTTCCAATTCTCTACCACCTGAGGTGGCGTTCTAAGTGATAAGACAGCACGGTGGTGTCGGCATCTTTTATTCCTGATTGAGAAAAAGAAGCACAGATCTTAGCAGAAGCCCCAAATAAACCGGCTTGATCAGTTTTGGACGTTTCAGAGGTGCCGAGGGGGAAGAGGCTGAAGAGGGTCGGTGGAATGGTCCATCAGACGGTCCCCTGAGGCCTTCGCGGGAGCTGCTACCGGGCAGACGCGGGGAGAGCAGCGGGTTCACATCCAGCCGAGAGGAACGAGGAACAGGGGAAGAGAGATTGTGCGTGGTGCAGGCGTTTTCTGTTCTGTTTTCTTAAGAGACAGGATCTCGCTCTGTCACCCCGGCTGGAGTGCAGCGGTGCCATAACACCTAAGTGTAACCTCGAAATCCTGGGCTCAAGCGATCCTCCTGCTTCAGCCTCCTGAGCGGCTGGGACTGTAGGTGCCACCACCATGCCCGGCTAATTTTTTTTTTTTTTTTTTGAAATGAGGTCTCCCTATGCTTCCCAGGCTGCTCTTGAACTCTTGGACTCAAGGGATTCTCCCACCTCAGCCTCCCAAATTGCCAGGGTTACAGGGGTGAGTCCGTCTCGCTCCAGCCAGCTCCCGTTCTGGGAGTCGCGTCCGTCGCGCTCGCCCTGCTGCAGAAGTCTTGAATAAAGCCTTCCTCACCTCGGGTGTCACGCAGTCAGAATAACTGCTCTTTGACAGGCTGGGGGACAAGGCAGGCAGGGAAGGAACTCGGAGGGACGCGGAGGAGAGGAGTGATTACCCAACATCCCAGTGGGGTCCGGAAATTTCTACACCCCCATTTCACAGCAGAGGGGGGATGAGGGATATGGGTCATTCTGCCTCGGGCCAGTAAATCTTACTAGGGAGGATGAATAGAAACTTGGGAGGAGGAGCGGATGGGGAAAACACACTGACGTGTCAATGACCCTCTTTAGAAATTAAATTAACCTGAGAGACAAGTGTTACATTTGAAATGATTCGGGCCAGGTCTGGTTACATTCTTGATCTTGTTTCCCCGCAATATATTGAGATAACAGAGAGGGGAAGGGAAGGTGAGTTGTTCTTTTTGATGGGTCTGGTTTTTTTTACAAAGAAAAAGGGAAAGCCCCTTCTAAAGCCTGTGCTCCCTAAGCGCTTTTAATTCAAAATACTCTTTATACCAAGGGGCCACATTTCGGGGTGAAATTTCCCGAGCTCCTTCAATAACAATAGTAGTAAAGTACCCGCAACAAAATCAAGTTTCTAGATTAAAATTGGAAGCCCCCGGCTTCATTTACGAAAAACCACCGTTAGTCTAAAATGCACTGTTAAGTTGTCTGTAATGATATTTAAAAGTAGAGGAGCTTAAACCCCACAATAACTGTTTCGTTTTTAAATTTGACCCTTCTTGGGTTTACGTAACTTGTCTGAGATTGCACGGCTGTTTTTATTTATAGTCTAACGGGGGAATTTCACTTGTCAAAGATGCTATGACAAATAAATGTCACTGTGTGCATTACATTCTGTGGTGTGGTTCACGTATAAGCCAACAAAATGTCAAGAAATATCATTAAAATCCTTTCAGCTGCAAAAAGACTGAATTGTCATTCTTCTCAAGCTCTTGTTCTTTGGGGGACTATTATAGGAGAAGTTCACATGCAGAAGAGTCACATTAATTTATATAGCATGCTTACTGTTTTTAATTGAGGAAAAAAAAGTCATACTCGTCTTCAGACCTCAATACCATCAACACGGAGCGGTAATAACAGCCGATGGATGTGCTACAGCAATGCAAAGACTCCGGCACACTGGTGGGCGGTGAGGAGGTAATTTCCGAGGTGACGCAAAAGTACTCATGGATTTGCAGAAAACAGAGCCACCCATTCATCTGCCTGCCTCTGCCTCATGTGGGTTAACTCAAACGGCTTCCGTCAAAATACTACCCAAATTACAAAAACTACACTATTGGGCTGCCCTTCCTTTACAACTTGCGGGGATGGCCGTTGCCTCTTGCTAACTGCCTAGATCTCTTGTAAAGTACACATTAGACTTATTTTCCTACGTACAAGTGTATGACGTATAGCTGTTTCCGAGCAATGATGACTGAAATGTACTAATTGGGAAACTTGTCTTTTCTTGAAGAAAGAAATGACAATGAAAAAAAGACATCGGGTTTCCTGCTGCTCCATCCCACTTAAGTTGGCCATAGAAATCCAAAACATAAGACTTAGCCTTAGGTTGTCAAAAGCTCCTCCTTCTTGTTGCCTTAAGGCTGGCTTGCTGATGGTAGCGGATACATCCGACTCATAGTTATTTCAGGGTCAAGCAGATCTATTGGCCATGAAGTGATGATCTTTCAAGAAAGGTACTTTCAGCCAGCGTGGAGGCTCACGCTTGTCATCCTAGCACTCTGGGAGGCCCAGGCGGGAGGATCGATTGAGCTCAGGAGTTTGAGACCAGCTTGAGCAAGAATGAGACCCCGTCTCAACTAAAAAAAATAAAAAAAATTAACCGAGCATGGTGGCACACACCTGTAGTCCCAGCTACTCGGGAGGCTGAGGCAGGAGGATCACTTCAGCCCAAGAGCTTGAGGTTTCAGTGAGCTACGATGACGCCACTGCCCTCTAGCCAGGGTGACAGAGCAAGACTCTGTCTCACAAAAAAATAAATAAATAAAGGCACTTTCAAGAGGTGATAAAATATTCATGTACTTTTATTTATTTCTCCTTTGTACTTTCGCTTGTTTTAAAATGCTGTTCTGCTCATAAATATTTTTGACAAGATGAATAATAGATCTATTTTTCACATCACAAAACAAACAAAAATTATTATGAAGATAAGTTAAAATGACTGTAAGCAGAAAATTCTATTTGGTTACTAATTTTCATTAGTATTTCAAAACATTTTTCGGTGCAGCATATTCAGATATTTTGAATTCAGCGGTGTAGTCAGATGTTTTATTATAAAACACATAAGTGTTCCTATGTGGTAATCATATGAATTGTTTCTTTTTTTTACTTTTATTTCACATTGCTGTTTTTTCACATATTTTAGAGAGTTGCATTTTTGTAATAAAGACTCCCTCTTCTACATATTTGGTCTTCCCTTCTTGCAAAATTACCCAAAGTTTTTTTTTTAATTCCACAAAATCTAAGCAATCAACATTCTTCCTTTTGATCTGAGGGCATCTCATCGGTCAGAAGCGTTTGCATTCATTTCTCCCCAGCAGCGTTACAGTTTTTCAGCACCTGGGACATGGAACCGAACGATGCTTACTTCTCCCAGCAATGATATGTGGCATCATGCACAGAGCGCTGCCACTCGGGGAGCTCCACCAAGCCTGACACCCGGGGTGCACCGGGCCAGCCTTGGTCTCCAGTACCTCCAGAGGTCAACTCTGATACAGGCAGCCCAAGGCCCCCTCTGTAAATCACTTCGTTAGCATAAACTGCGTGGCATGGCCCAAGGCTCCAGGTAAACAAAAACTCTCCTATCAGGTGGCACAGTCCAAGGGCTTAGAGGTTGTCTCCTGGGAGCCTGTTTGGACAACACAGACCTGCTGAGCTACCGTGTTCATGCACACTCAGTGAGCTGCTGGTCAGCTCTTACTCTGGGCTCTCTCTCTTCCTAGAACGTACACGTTTGTCCCATCCATCCTTATGGGAATTATCGCACTCACAAGAAACACACCATTCCTCGAACTCAGCTCCCTTTCAACAACCCGGCTTTGAATTGGGTCAAAGCCACCATGTCTGGATGATGTTTTGACCTCAGGGTGAATTCCTCCCAGGCAGCTCCTCAGTGCCTCAGGTGACAAGGCTCCTAGCAGACCCATCGTGTCCAGTGGGTACACATGCACACTTGAGTCTGAATTGCAGCTCATCCTCTGCATTTTGCTTGGCCTTGACGGGCTGAATCCACATATTCCAAATTCTAGATATCCTGACGTCACAGTATTCCTTGTCCATATTTCTTAAAGAGAGGACAAATGGAGGTAGCGACGTTTTCAACAATAAGCAGCAACACGTCGTTCTCCCAATTATTCAGTGCGTCATTAGAAACCAAAAGCCCTTTTCTGATTTATTGATATCACTGGGAAATGATGACTGTTGTTCGGTTGTACTTAATCTACACCATGCTAATTCCCAACATGGGCTATGGAGGAAGCAGGCCTATAGGTGGCGTTCCCCCAGCCCTCTGCCCAAAGCTCTTGGCTACTGTCAAATGAGCAGAAGATGGGAGAAAACAATGGGAATATCTTAAAGCTGTGGTTTTCAGGATGGAAATATGTCATGCAACCTAATTATTTCCTTACTTTGTATCTATTATTGTATATAACCCAAACTTCGGAGCTGTCAGAGCAAATCTCAAAGATGAGGACAACTGACAGGTAAAATACAAACAAAACAAAAACAGTCCATTTCTCAAGGACGGGGATTTTTAGTTCAATTAAATTTCCTTGCTGGCTAAATAGATGCAATCAATGATCCATAGAGCTAATGTAGAAGATATTTCAACATAAT
>CAUYRT010037206.1:0-62453 GCA_963574885.1 Lepilemur ruficaudatus | reverse complement strand
GCCACCATGCCCGGCTAATTTTTTCTATATATTTTTAGTTGGCCAATTAATTTCTTTCTATTTATAGTAGAGACGGGGTCTCGCTCTTGCTCAGGCTGGTCTTGAACTCCTGACCTTGAGCAATCCACCCGCCTCGGCCTCCCGGAGTGCTAGGATTACAGGCGTGAGGGGTTTTTTTTTGAGATGGGATCTTGCTGTGTTGTCCAGGCTGATTTGAATTCCTGGGCTCGAGTGATCCTCCCATCTCAGCCTTCCCAGTAGTTGGGACCACAGGTGTATGCCGCCATGCCCTGCTGATATATTTATCTTTATGGTTACTTTCTATGTATTACAAGTGATTCTTATTTTCTAGTTATGGGACTGATATAAAGTTCTCTATATACATTTTTAAAATTAAAATTGTGAGACTTTTTGGAGGAAAATATGAAGTAAGTATAAGATCCAGGTTGTATGCAGTTATAGCAACACTTGTGAAGGTAGGTTATGGAGCAGCAATGAATGTCTGGAGGTTGAGAAATTCCAAAAGAGGAGATGCAGCTCAGAGCTGGGGATTGGGTGGCAGGCCTGTTATAAAGTTGTTCTCTGGCCCAGTCCCCTCCCCTCATCTCTAGGCCTTAATTTTCTCATCTGTAGAATGGGACCAGTAGAAACAACTCTGGAGCAAAGAGGTGTGAAAACGCTCAGAATAGAAAGGCTGCGATGCGGTGGTCCTTGCCTCAAATGCCCTCTGGGACTCCTGATAGCAGAAACTCAGGGTCCAAAGCCCAGCTAGACCCAGAGAAGCCAGCCCAGACTTTGGGCTCAGATGGACCAGAGTTCGAATCATGGTTCTATGTGATTGTGAGCAACTCTGGAACCTCCCTGAGCTTTTAATTCCTTTAATTTCTTCACTTGCAGATTGAGGATAAAAATTAGCTAGCTACAGCAGAAGTAAAGCCTAAAGGAGAAAGAGTGTAAACCGCCCAGGACTGAGCCTGAAACAGAGGTCGTTTGTGTTGTCCGCATGTTTTTGTGGCACCCGTAGTATCTGGCCTCCGAGGAGGCCGTGAGGGAGGAAACCCAGGGAGAGAGGAGCTTCTGAGTGGGTCACAGAGAAGTTCCACGCCAGGCCCACAACTCCATCTTCACGCAGCCAATCTCCGCTGAGCACCTACTGTGTGCCTGACACTGCCGTGGGTCTTGAGGAGGCAGCGGTGGCCAAGACAGAGGCCGTCCCTGCCCTTGGGGAGCTTGCCCTCTAGCTGGGTGAGACACACAATGATGACAAGCAGTGATAGATGCCATGAAGGATAAGAAGAGTGCAACACAAGGTGTGATGGGTTGACTCCCCCAGCCTGGGAGGTCAGGAGGGCTTTCTGGGGAACTGACTGTTTACCTGGGATATGCGTAATGGGCAGACTTGACTCGGTAAAGGGAGGGAAGGAAATGGGAATAGAGATCAATCTAGGGAGGTAGAGCAGCAAATGCAAAGGCCCTGAGGCAGCAAAGAATGTTCTGGAACTGAGAGAAGATTAAGTGAGTCCAGGGAGTGAGGGTGAGATTTTGTGGGAGACGAGGCCAGGGAAGGAGATGAGGGTTTTCAACAGGGGATTATTCTGCCCACCCCCTTTGGAGACATCTGGCAACACTTGAAGATATTTAGGTTGTCCCAGGTGAGGAAGCACGACTGGCACCTAGTGGGTGGAGCCCAGGGTGCTGCTTAACGTTCTATGATGCACAGGACAGCAAAGAATTATCCGGCGCCAAATGTCAATAGCGCTGGGGTTGCGAACCCTAGACTTGGTTATTGAGGGCCTTGCGGGAGTTTCATCTTCACACAGAAGAGCCGTTGTGGGCTTTGTTTGCTTTTTCAAAATTCACTTGTTTATTTAATTTGGATAGGCAACAAGCACGTATAGATCTCAGAAATCAAAACACCGCAAAGAGGCATGCAGTGAGAGCCGTTCCTCCCAGCCATCCTCCGTTGGTGCATTACCCCAAAAGAGCCCCCCACTCAGAGAGATGCACTCCAGTGATCTCTGTGTCCAACACATGCATGGGCCCATCTTTTTTACGGCAGTCTGGGACACCAGCTTTATCGTAGAACGAATTTCCATTTGTGATTGAGTCTCACTCCAGACTCTCTATTTTTTCCCATTGATTTGTCTGTTTATTCACGTGCCTGTTTGACCCACTAACGGATTTTAAGCCCAGGAGTCCCATGATCGGATTCGCATTTTTGAAACATCAACCAGGCTATAGGTGGCGAGAGCAGGTTTAGAAAAGGAAGAGCAGAGGCAGGAAGACCAGTCGTCAGACAGGTGCAGTCTCCAGAACAGAGGTGAAGTGGCGTGGCCAGGTGACGGCGGTGGTGGCAGGTGAGAAGTTAGTCGTATCTGCAGCAGCCACTCCTAAGCACCCACTTTCTGTTTCAGGGGCTGGAGGAAGAAGAAATCTGAGATAAGAGCTGAGGCAGAAGATAGAGCTCGGGCTGTGATTCAAGAAGAATTCCAGAACCTGGGGCCCACCAAGTGCGTGAGGGTGCTCGGGGCGGGGAGCGAGCCAGGCGTTAGGCTTTCGGGAGAGCTCCCTCAAACCCCTCAGGGTTTACTTGGGGCTGGATGTGCCACCTTTGCACCTAACGCACCCTTTCCCTGCTAGTGCACAGGATAGCTGACACTGTCTCAGGTGGTTTCTAAAACCTTGTTTAATTTATGTCTCCCCTGTGGTGACAGTAACTGGGCTTCAGCAAGCCTGTGTTCAAGGACTGGCTCTGCCACTAACTTCCTGTGTGGCCTTGGGCAAGGCGCTAACCCTCTCTGGGCTCTGCTCCCCAGTCTGTGAAATGGGTACATTGGGCAGCTGTTTCCTCCAACATTTGGGGATTCTCTTTCCACCTGTGTCCTCCCGTCTCTCCATGACTGTACCCTCCCTGTGTGTCTGTCGTCTTCCTCCCACGTGAGTTTGTCTGCCTCCCTCTGTCTGACTGTCCCCTCTCTCTTTGCCCCGCTCCATTTCTGTCTGTCTGTTTCCCTTTCTCTCAGCTTTTCTGACACTGTCTCTGTTTCTCACTTCCTTTCTCTCCCTGTGATTATCCATAGGACCCTGCAAACTCCCAGTGATAACGATATAAACAGTTTGGGGACAGGGATGGTTGGTGCCCAGAAAGGATCCTGAGGCAGGGTGGAAGCCCCAGGACATGAATTACTTATGCCTGGGACATTCCTCCCCTCACTCAGGGGACTTCCCGGAGAGTGGATTATTTCTTTCAGCTTTCTCAGAGGTGGGGCCTGGGCCCAGTCACGCCCTGTGGGCACCTGCCTGAGCCCGCCCCATGCTGCTGTCTGCCTGAAACCCAGGGTCACCACTGTGCCTGCATATCTGTGCCACAGGTTTGCTGAACAGGCTGTTTTCATCCTTTTCTGCATGTTCGCCATCCTCCTCTTCTCCCGGGACCCGAAGTTTATCCCTGGCTGGGCCAGCTTCTTCATTCCCGGGTGAGATTCTGGGGACCCCCAGGATGGAGTTCAACGGGGAAGGTTCTGGGAAGGGCCACCCCGACTGGGAGAGGCAGTATGGCTGGGGAGACTCGTGTCCAGGTTATAATAGTAATTGTGTTAATATTAATACCATTATATTATTATATTATAATCAATATTAATTAATCAATAATCGTAATAATCAGTAATCAATATAATAATCGATAATCAGTATAATTAATAAAGGGTCCCTATTTCGCTTTCAAAGAGTTTAGGTTTGGAAAACATTTGGTTTCTCATGTGTTAGGAGCTTTGGCTTGGGAATCAAACAAAACTGGGTTTGAAGTCTAGCTCTGCCGCTTCCAGCTGTGTGATTCTGAGTAAATCATTCATTCATTCATTCATCCAATCAATATTTATGGAGAGCCTATTATGTACTAAGCTTCATGCTGGATGCTGGGGACACAGTAAAAAGCAAGCAGTTAGGCAACAAGATAACTGTAAATTGTCATGAGTGCTATGAAGGAAAACGTGAGAGGGCTATGTTATGAAATAATGGGGTGGGAGCATTGGTTTTGGATAGTTCTGGGAAGAACCAAAGGTAGAGATCAAAGCAGTGGAGCCACACTGGGAGTATCTTCTACTGAAACCTGAGCTAGGAACAACCTTAGCAGTTGGAAGACTGGGAACAAGTCCCGTGTGATGCAGGCCGGTGAGAAGGGAGGGAAGAGGGTGAGACGCAGCTGGAAGGGCCGGTGAGGGCCAGGCAACAGGGTGTCTTGTCGGGCATGTTATGTATTTTCATCTTTTTTGTCATATTTCTATGTCAATACATAAAGATTGACATTATCTTTTATTTTTTAAAAAAAAAACAGAGGCAGGGTATTTCATAATGTGGATGGGACACTATTTAAACATGTCCCTAGCAAAAATCTTCCTTTTTTTTTTTCCTTTGCTCTTCTTGATCATGAACATCCCTGTACATAACCTGTGCACAAGAGTCCAGTTCTTTCCTGAGGATAAATTCCCAGAAGTAGAGTAACTAGATCAAGGAGTATTCACGTGTAAAATTTTCAAATATTTTTCAAAATATGCCCCCCAGAAGGTTAAACTCATCTATTCTCCCACTACCAGTCTATGTTCCCAGCACCCGGACCAGGTTGTATCCCCCTTTCAAGTTTTGACTGTTGGTGGATGAAAAGTATTCCATTAGGGTTTCCATTTGTCTTTCTTTGATTACAGTGATGTTGACCATCTCTCCCAACTTCCTGGCTAGTTGAATACTCTTCTTCCAAATGTGTGAGCTGGGAGAGCTTTTGTTAGCAGTGGGCTCTGGGATTCCTTGAACTTGGGGCCAGAACAATCTGAGTTCAAGGCCCATCTCCACAGTCCACAGTCTGGCCTTAAACAAGTTGTTTCTGCTCTCTGACCCTCCAATTCCCCATCTGCAGTGGAAGGTGCCTGCGCAAAGCGCTTAATGTAGACACAGCTCCCCCAAAGAGCACACTGTGGATGCTTCAACGGTGATGGTTGGGTTTTAAGGTGGAGTCTATCTGGGCTCTACCGGTGTGAGTGGGCCGCATAATCAGGTGGCGAGCTGCCCACCCAGGAGGGGTACAAGCACAAGCTACGCAAATACACACAGGGCTCTTACGGGGGTCCAGGTTAGGGTGATTTATGGGGGTTCCATGGACCCGAATATTGTGTGGCTCTCAGATTCCTCCTCTTTGGCCAAGTCCTTCTTCCTAAGGTCCTGGAATTGGGAGGGTAAGCGTTTCTTTGGGCTCAAGCAGCATCTAAGTGCCCGGGAGCTGTGGATAAAGGGCTTTTGCGTCGTGCTGGGTGCAGTGGGACAGAATCCGGTGGCACAGCCTCCAACAAAGCCCCCTCACAGCAGGCCTAATTCCCACAAATCCTCAGTTGCGAAACTGCCAAACTGTGCCTGCTGAGATGCCTGGGGTCACATGCTTTGGGGCCTTCTCGTTTGTAGGTTTCTTTCTGATGCTGTCACCGGCGTGACTATTGCCATCATTTTGTTCTTCTTCCCGTCCCAAAAGCCCTCTCTCAAGTGGTGGTTTGACTTCAAAGGTAAGGTGGCCAAGGCTGGGGGCTCGGTGGGCTCAGGGAGGACTGTCAGTGGCATGGGGCAGCCCCATGGTAGTAGCCACATCACCCTGCCTGTTCCCCCTTTCGCTGTCCTAGCAGTGACCTTGTCTGAAAACTTAGGGCAGCCCAAGGTGACAGTCAGGACAGGGGTTAGCAACTGCAGTCTTCGGGCCAAATCCAGCTGCTATTTTTGTACAGCCCATTAGCTAAGCATGGTTTTCACGTATTTTAATGGTTGAAAAACAATCAAAAGAAAAATATTTTGTGAGTCATGAAAGTTACATGAAATTCAAATTTCAGCGTCCCATAAATAAAGTTTTGCATTTCCTCAAGAAATTTGTGGAAATTTATTTTCTTTAGTTATATAATGCCTACACAATAGCCTCAATTTTGCCTCTTGGTCCACAAAACCAAAAATATTTACTTTCTGGCTCTTTACAGAAAAATGTTGCCGACCCATTGGCCCAAAGCAGGAGTGGCACCTGGGTCGCCTATGGAGCCAGGCATGACCCCCACGCTGGGTTTTAACTGAATAGGGAGTGGTAGGGCTGAGGCAAAACTGCCCGAAGTGCAGATTCAGTCTTTAAAAAATCACTGAGTGCCCCGTAACCAAACGTCTGTAGGTTGGCCCTCAGACAGCCAACCGTACCCCACTGGGTGTCCAGTGGATGTCTGCCAGAAGGTGACGCTGCCACTGCCACCAAGGACAGAGGCCAAGACTGGCCCGTTCTCCATCTTCCTGGGGCAGTGGGACGAGCTCTGGGCCAGGGGTCAGCAGTGGTCTAACTGTCGGCTATTGTTGACGAAAACAACAGAGTGTTAGGCAGGAGAGCTTGGAGGAGCCGGGTTTGGGTTTGGGGAGGCTCTGGAGGGAGCCGAGGGTTTCCCAGGCCCCCAGAAACAGCTCTGGTAGCACGGGTGGACCCGGGGAAGGCTAGACCCGAACCCAGGGAGGTGCAGCTGTGGGCTTGCGGGTTCTGCGGTTGAGTGGAGTTCAGCTTTTCTCCCCATCCCTGCCCCGCTGGCCCTCTCCTCCGTCTGTCCCCGTTATGCCCTCTGCTCGCCACTTCTTGACCTCCTGGGAGTTTCTACTGCGTCTCAGGTTTTGCATCTTTATGGCTTCTGCTTCATTGCAGTCTCGCTTTGTCATAGCTTCCTGTTCCCTCATCGTGTCTTCTCCTCAGCGCCCGGGGAGTAAGAAACCGTCCCCACTCACTGGGGTAGCATTCCCGCGGAGCCAGCTGAGAAGTTCTGCATGATATTGCTATGAGGCACGAAAATGCGGTGAAATTGCTCTTTGGCTTTGGAGCAGCACTGGAAGTTAGGATTGCTCCAGGTGGTACTTCCTAGTAGATCTTAGAAGGGGGTCACCTTTTCTATGGCGAGAAAGTGCCAGAGACTGTGCTCGTGGTTGACAAGCGGTGGGCAGTGCTGGTGATGAGGACGATTCCCATCTCTCTCTGGCCTCTGTCTCCTCATATCTGCGCGACTCTCTGCATCGCTTCATTCAGGGCTCCGTCCAAACGCCACCTCCCAGAGAAGCCTTTCCTGATATTACAAAATCTCGTTTTAGGTAAACCACTGTGTAAAATTTGGAAAAGGCTGAAAAGGAGAAGAGAAATGTCAATGATTTCTTGACCAGGAAGTGTCCTGGGAGGTGGGGAACCACCGTGAAGGAGCCAGACCGGTCCTCCCTGCCTCCCTGGCCGCAGCCCGCAGAGAAAAATCCCGTTCCAGGAGTGTTTGCTCTGCACCAAGCACTGGGCTAAGTGTGTCATGTACATTGTCTGACGAATACGCATGGAGTAACTGTCAGGCGCCAGACACTGTTCTAGACACGGGGGCTGCAACCGTCCACTAAACCGAAATGCCCCCTCCACCTGCAGACCCCCCATTGCCTCAGTCGGTGTTCACGGGGACCCGCCAGGTCCTCGTCCTGTGCCATGTGTCAGCTGGGGACCTGGGGCTCAGAGAGGCAAGGTCACTTTTCAAGGGCACGCAAGGCCTTGTCTCCAGGCCTGTGCTTCCAGCCCAGAGAGAGCACACTGCCCACGAGGGCCACATCTGGCCCAGCATCTGCTTTTGCAAATAGGGTTTTATTTACACCGTGCCCATGTGTTTATGTGTGGTCTCTGGCTGCCTCCATGCCACAGTGACAGAGTAGTTACAAGAGACTCTACGTGTGGCTGCAAAGCCGACAGTATTCACTCTAACCCTTCCCGGAAAACGTTTGCTGATCCGCTCCCCATCCTAACCACTGCACGTCACTTTTGAGGACATAAAAACATCATCCCATAATTTCATGGGCCCAAGATATGCTTAGTTTCTATTTTTCTGAATTTCCTTCCTCTTTGGTTCCTCTCTGTGCACATTCAAATACAAAGAAAGCCTTTTCTTTTATAAATGAGAATAAAAATGGCACCTGTGCCAAAGGGCTTTGGGGAGATTTAAAGGATATGCTGCATGTGGAGTTCTAGAAAACTCTCAAGCCACGGGAGTCATGAAAATTACTTTCATTCTGAATAGAGCAGACACCCCACCTTGATGCTTGTGAGGTTTCACTCTAAAGCTCCAAATCAGATGCTGGAGCCAGACCTTGACTTCCTGGGGACCCCTGAGGCTCCCCACGTGGTGGGGCTGCGGGGCTGGTGGCCGGTTCCTCAGGCTGGGTGGCCCTGAGTGTGCGGAACCCCTCTCTCCGCCCAGCTCCCAACACGGAGACAGAACCCCTGCTGACGTGGAGAAAGGCCCAGGAGACGGTGCCCTGGAACGTCATCCTCCTCCTGGGAGGGGGCTTCGCCATGGCCAAAGGCTGCGAGGTAAGGCCCGGGCAGGAGCCGCGGGTGGGCGGCAGCACGGAAGGTGGGGACAGGTCCGGGATCAGAGCAGGACAACGACACGGACCTGCAGGCGCAGCCAGCTTCCTCACTCACCAAATTGGGATAATCACATGGGCCCACACTCAGTGCCTGGTGCTGCAGAGAAAGAGAGGAAAAAGGAATGATCTGGACCCGCAGGGAGCTCACGATGGGCATAATATTAAGACTAATACTGATAATAATATGACTTAAGGGCTCTGAGTACAGAGAAATAACAGTATTTTGTGCTCACCCCAAGGCAGGCACCGTTAAACCTCCTTAAACCTCCCATCACAGCTGTGAGGTAGATGCCATTCTTACCCACACTCTCAAGACACAGAGTGGTAAAGCAAGTTGCCTAACATCACACAGCTGTGGGATCAGGATCAGAATCCAGATAGTTTGGCTCTAGAATCTATGGTTGTTGTGACTGGATGTTGAAAAGGGAAAATCAGAATCAAGGGTGACACAGAGGTTCACGGCCTGAGCAGCTCTGTGGAAATGGTGCCATTTTCCATGGTGATCTGAACCCAGCCTGGCCCTGGGGCAGGGGGCTGGATGAGATGACCCTGCAGCCTAGAGGCTTCCCTGAGCTGGGGGGTGTGGGGAGAAGCACAGGCTCTCAGAGGGGGCGGGGCGGCAGGACCGCAGAGCATGCTGGGAGGCCAGTCTGGCTCTCAGCCCAGCCCTGGGCAGCTGGCCAGGGTTTCTGTTCAACAGGGGCTTTGTGTAGAAGCTGCCCCTTTCTCCCAGCCTCTGCTGGTACCATGTCCTCCCCAGGCAGCCACAGCCTGGCCAGGAGGGACAAGAATGCTTATGGTACCTCCTGGTTCCTGGGCCCTGCCCCATACCTTTGCCCGGCCACAGCCAGGCCATGTGAGGTTTCGAGGTCCTTGGATGCAGTCCAGAATGAGCCTGGATGTGTGGTTCCGAAGGCTGGAAGTATATTCTCGTGCAATTCACTTAAGCCAACTTAGTGTCCTCACTACAGTCTTCTCCTGCTGCAAACCATGTAGTCGTGACTCCCTGTGTGCCTAAACTCAAGTCCAGAGGCTTCCCTGGGCACATAGCTGCATGTGGCCTGGCCCCTGCCTGCCTGCCCAACACCGCACCCCCCGCTCTCCCCTCCTGGACTCCCCTCCTGGCCCCTTGCTCTTTCTCAGCCATGTGAGACTCACCAGCACCTTTCCCTTGCCAGATGTTCTTCCTGCGATCCCTGAGTCCTCGCTCTTTAGCTCTCAGCTCCTCAGAGACCCCTCGTGGGCCCCCTGCAGCCCCGCCCCCAGTGCCTCCTCCTGTGACTCTGCCTGTCTCCTTTATCCCACATCTAGCCCCCACGTGATCCTGGGGGCTGTTTGTTCATGGGTCATCTCTCTGGCTAGAATGGCAGCTCTGGGAGGGCAGGGACCAGATCTGTCTTATCCAGTCTGCTCTGGGCATCTAGAAGAATCCTGGTATGTACTGGTGCTCAACAAATACTTGTTGATATGACCTATGAGATGGGCTGTTCTGAGGACTGACAACATAGTGTCAGGGTACCTAGCAGACGGCTGATACCTATCAGGTGCTCAAACTGGGAGCCGCTCCCATCTTCATACTGTTAATGTTGTTATTATTTTACTATCTTATGGATGAAAGATTGATCTGATTCTGTTGCCTTCACATACATATACATACATACACACATGCACACATATCATACGTGTGTATATACATACATGCACACGCATATATAGATATCCTTAATCACCACAATAAACTTATCCACAAATATATTGAGGTTATAGAAGCTCGATACTAAGTCAGAGTGGAGCAAACCCTGTAGGCAAAGAGAAACATGTACCCTCCCCCATCCGTCACTGTCTGCCGGAAATCCGAGACATCTGTATTATTGTTATTTTATTGGATAGTCGGCCTAGTGAAATCGGTACATAACCCCATCATTAGCTAAGGAGCATCTATATTACCTACTTCATGAAGTTTTTATGAAGATTAAATAAATTAATATTAGAAAAGTACTTAGAAGAGTGCGGGGCCCGGAGTGAGCACTATATTGTGATTGTTAAATATAGTAAGTAACAATAAATCACATTCAGTGCTTACTGTGTACAGGGACTGTTTTTATGTGTACTCATTTAATCCTGACTGCGGTCTCTTAAACAAATCAAGGAACAGAGATGTTAATTAATTTGCCCAAGGTCACGTAGCTTGTACACGGTGCAGTGGTTTGGCTGTTCCCACATGTGCATAAAGCCTTCTCTTTTTTCCTTCCTTCAATCCGATTCACTGGTTTCTCTACCTGAGAATTGTTATACAAAGTTGGATCCACAGTAGCCGAGCCCACTGTGTTTTAAGAGTCTTTTAAGAAAACTTTAAGGGCGTTTTTGGCCACAGGGGATTTTGACTTGAAGCGTTGAACTTATACCATAACGTCCTCCTGATGAGACGTGACCCTATTATATATCGAAAGGACCAAGAAGAGAGAGCGTGGTTGAAGAAGGAAGGAGGAGGAAGAGGCAGGCATCATCCTGCCTGCTGAGTCTCCCCTACCCCTTCCTGAAAAGTGGCCTCAGGTACTTCTGGCCATCTTTGGGGCCCCTAAGGAACACAGTTTGACAACCACTGCATTGGGCAATCTCTGATTTCCACCACTTCTGGTGTCTCATGACTTGGTGGTACTAATTACCGCTGGCAAGTGCCCAGCCATTTCTCTAGGTGTCTTATAGGTAGCGCCTCTTCTCTCAACTGTAACCCCCTGGGACAGGCACTATTAGTATCCCTGGTTTACAGATAAGGGAACTGAGGCACAGAGAGCTTAAGTTATGTGCCCAGGATGGCACAGCTAGAAAGGATTAAGCTGGGAAACAAACTCAGTCTGACTCCAGAGCCCTTTCTCCTGGCCCTCTGGCCATACTGCCTCTGACCTTGGCCGTTGCTGGTCCGTGGCGTCCCTGGGAGCACTGTGGGGCTGTGCGTTTCCCAGGAAACAGAGCTTCCGATTCCTACAGCAACGAGAAAGAGCAGGTGAAGTCCCTTGAGAGTCCCCAACAGAACCCCAGGCAACTGGGGGTGTTCCCGTCTCACGAAGCTGCCAGACCTCCCTCCAGCGTGGGAGCCGAGCCAAGGCCTGAGTGGCCGTGGGGACGCTGGCTGGAAGCCCGTCACTCAGAGGCCCAGCTGCAGGGAAGCGCTTGGCTTCTCGCTCACCCAGCTCATTGATATTCCCTCCCTCCAGCCTCTCTCTGTTGAAGTGCACACGCTGGGGTAGCTCTCTTTGCTAGGGCTGCGGCCACCGGGAAAAGCCAGTGGCCCCATTTTTCCCTTGCAGCACCCCTGGGGCCAGGGGAAGGGCTGGGGCCCCCACCCTGTCTCATACCATATTTGCCAGGCATCAGAGCACAGAGCAGATGTACGAAAAACACCCTAATCATACGAGGACTCATCCGGGGGAAAAATATTTTTAAGCATTTATTATTTGTGCAATGAAGGTAAATTTTAAGTCAAATTGTAGGGGCAAATATATTATTTTATTTATGTAAAAATTTTACACCATATTCTAGAATTGTTTATGAAATTTTAAGTCCTGAACAAGCAGTGAATTTTCTATTAAACATAAAAGAAAATGTATAGCGTTTCTTTGGTATAGGGTTGATAAAAGGGGTGTGGTAGAAATGCATTTGATGCTAAATGTTAGGGGACTAATCCAACCCTGCCCTTGATGGACTGCCAACGCCTCAGCTTTGCAGTCTGTTTAGTGGACAACCTGCAGGTCCGTGCCATTGTAGCTTCATCGCGCCATTGCTCCATGGCACCACCAGGGGGGAGCATCCAGCATAATTTGGCATCCTCTGCTTTGTCCTTTGTGGTCACAATGAAGGTGTGTTGGGTCAGGGTTATTTAAGGATAATGTGTTTGACCGTGGAAAGGCAGAAGTCAGGTGGGGCATGTGCATATTATATACTTGCAAATAGGGTAACTTCTGGAGAAGTCAGCAGAGAGAGCACCCCAAGATTTCTGCAGCGTGAGTGAGAGAGTGAAGTCCAGGGGAACCTCCCTACCCTTCTCTGTCCTGGAGGACAGTGGCCAGCTCTGGGTGTTGTTCTTAATTAAGAGTCAAAGTGACAGACTGGCGTGTCCAGAGGAAGGTGCTGGGTGGTAGGGAGCCGTGCAGAAGCACGTTAGCTAACGGAGGTGGATGTCTATCTCAGTGGCTACTTTTGGGGACCTTGGGCAAGTTACAGAAACTTTCCCAGGTCAGGTGTCTCCACAGTGAAACAGGGACAAATAATACCTACCTTACGGGATGTCTGGGAAGGGTCAACGAGGTAGTGTCTGCAGGTGCCTGGCCCCCTGTGAAGCCTCAGTAGTGGTGATTCTTATGTCAGCAAATAATAACAGAATGTTAATATCTGCATTATCATCATTGTGTTCATCTTCCTTACTACTGACCATAAATATCTTTAGTATTGATAATTACATTGTGTTGCATTTGATATATATCTGTTACATATTTTATATTACACATGCTCTATAAGAAATCTTATATATATTTGATACATATTAATAGAGTATTATATAATTATAACAATAATGAATATTTTGTATAAGTAATCATTGGTATTTTGGTAATTAATAACCGTTGTTGGAAGGATGAGAAGATTTGCCATGGAAGGTCCGATTTCCCTCTCCCGCTCAAGTTGGCACTTAGGGGCGTTAGAACCAAACGGATTACTGGGGACCCGGGGGTCTGGGCCCCTGGCCTGTGGGGTATGGAGCGGAGAGCAGTTCAAGAGGTAGAGAGGCTGCTGGCTCTAATGTGCGACCCTGGACACGTCGCCTGCTCACTCCGCACCTCAGCCTCCCCATCTGGGAAGGGGTACAGTCGTCGTTGTCCCGATCCGTCCCAGCGCTCTCTCTGGGGTGGTGGCTGGGGTGTCAGGGTGGGCTGGGCTGTGAAGGGCTGCCGTCCCCTCTGCAGGAGTCGGGGCTGTCGGTGTGGATTGGCGGGCAGCTGCACCCCCTGGAGAGCGTGCCCCCTGCGCTGGCCGTGCTGCTCATCACTGTGATCATCGCCTTCTTCACCGAGTTCGCCAGCAACACCGCCACCATTATCATCTTCCTGCCAGTGCTGGCGGAGCTGGTGAGGCTCCTACTGGGGGCGGGGGGCACCCCTCTCCCAAGACAGGTTCCGAATCTCTCCCCTGCTGCCGGGAGCTTCCCTGGGGGCTACAGTTGCCATCGCTGTCTTCCAAAATGCACAAAAGTGTCAGAACCACAGTACAATATTTTTAAATGTTAGGTTTTTTTGTCAAGACATGCTTAAACAGAGAAAATATTTTCAAAGTGTCACCAATTCTCTCTTTTGAGAAAATTAACCCATGGTGACATGGAGAGTTTTCTGGAACACATAAATCACCAAATTTGGATTAAGAAGCAGCAGAAAATCTAAGTAGACAAATAACTATGGAAAAATTCTAACAGTAGGCAGAGCTGTCGTCTCCCTCTACAGCAGCGGTTTCAGCACTATTGACATTTTGGGCTGGATCATTCTTTGCTGTAGACGCTGCCCTGTGCACAGGAGGATGCTTAGCGGCATCCCTGGCCTCTACTCACCTAAATCGTGACAATCCAAAAGATCTCCAGGCATTGCCAAGTGTCCCCTGGGGGGAGGCACAAATCACCCCCTTTCCCCACCTGGTTGAGAACCACTGGGCTAAAAATCACCAGCCGCAGATGGTTTGCCAGGTGAGAGCTAACAAACCTTCAAGGCACAGATTGTTCTCACCTTACCCAAACTGTTCATGAGCACAGAAAAACAGACAAAGCCATTCAACCCATGTGTAAGGTTAGCAAAACCCTGACACCCAAACCAGAGAGGGAGAGCAAAGGAGGAGAAAGCTATAGTTCGAACTCATATATAAACAGAGGTGCAAACAGCAAGATGAATCCAGGACTGTATGAAAAGAATGACATATTGTAATCAGTATACTAGGAATTTTAAAAAGGAAACCATCGATATGGTTTTATATTTAAGCAGATTAAAGAAGACAAAACCATATGACTATCTTAATATAACTCCAAACTGATCAGATTAAATCAATGTTGCAAGTAAATGCTTTGTATGCAAACGGCACACTTACCTGCACCACCTTGTGTTTAGTTTTTGTTTGGTTAGTTTTTGCATCAATTTGTAATGGAGATCACGCCATATTAGCACACAGATACACATTATATTATTTTTCAATGACTGGAGAATATTCCATTATAAATAGACAGTTGTCAGTATATTTAAGCAATCACCTACTAATGGACATATAGGTGTTTCCAGACTTTGCTATTATCGACAATGCTGCCTTGACCTCTTGCCTGTTCTGTGCCTCTTTGATGACATCTAGAGAAATTCCTATAACTGAGATTGCTGGATCAAAGAGCATGTGCATTTAAAATTTTGCTAGATATGAGCAACCTGCCCTCCAAAGTGGCTCACCATTTTACACTCCGACCAACAGTGTGGGGTGGGAGTCCCACTGTACTCTTGCTAGGTGGGATTGGATTTAATCAGACCCTTTCCCAGGATCTGAGGGACCTGGAAATTCAGAGAAGAAATGGGGATACTATGTATGGTATGGGGGAGGGAAGGAAGTAGAAGACCCAGCAGGGTTTATAAGGGGCAGCTTTTGCTGGAAAAGACACTTGAAAAGGTCACATTCTTATAAATTGTGCTTATTATCAAAATCACAACATTTTACACACAGGGGGTGATTTTAGATCTTTTTGAGTGAAAGTATATGCTTTGGGTTGCAAAAATTCCCTATAGAGACCAAAACATCCTATCTTAAGTAAATTGCCAGAAACCTAGAGGGGAAAGAGGTGACAAACCGGTGGCCCGCTGCCTGAGGCCAGCTCATAGACACTTTTGATCCATAGTCTTAGAAATTTGGAGAAGCTTGCCAACAGACGCCATCCTGAGCTCACTTTGTCTCTAAAATCCAGTGAGACCCCCAAACAAAGGCAACCGGGCCAGTTGTTGGGATTGTTTGGCTGAGGCAGGGTCCAGGCAGGGGGATGGTGATTTTAGAGCCCTGGTTCTCAGCCTGCAGCCCCAGCATCACCCAGGGAGCTTGTTAGAAATGGAAATTCTTGCATCCAGCCAGACCTGCCCAATCAGCCACTCTGGGCAAGGTGGGGCGACCGTCTGGGTTTTAACAAGCCCTCCAGGCGGTCCTGATGCGCGTTCACATTTGAGAAGGAGTGTTCTAGTTAGATCGCCCCAGCCCATCGCTGATGAAACAGCACTTGGAATGTCACTAACCCTGGGAATGTTTTCTCCCTCTCTCTGTCTGCTTCCCTTCTCGTCTGCCTCTGCCTGTGCTTCTGTCTTGCTGACTGCGTTTCTCTCTCCGACTCTCTCTTCTCTCCATTGTTCTGTCACTCCGCCCATCCCTATGTGTCTTTGTCTTTCTGCCTCTACATCTTTGTGTCGCTCTCTTTCCAACTATCTCCATCTCTTGTTCTGGTCTCTCTGTATCTGTCTCTACCCTGCTCTCTCCGGCCCCTCCCCGGCCCAGGCCATCCGCCTGAAGGTGAACCCCCTGTATCTGATGATCCCCGGCACGGTGGGCTGCTCCTATGCCTTCATGCTCCCGGTCTCGACGCCCCCTAACTCCATCGCCTTTGCCTCTGGACATCTGCTGGCCAAAGACATGGTGAGTCTGGGCACCTTCCAGCAGAGGCCTGAGAGGTGGGTGGGCCCCGGGCGGTGGGCGAGGGCTCCTGGGCCCCCACCCCATGCTCCCTTCTCTGAATAGCTCCTTCTGCGTGGGACCAGGAATGTACTTTTCAGCAGACACTCTGCAGTGATTCTCATGCTTAGACAATATCAGGAAACCCTATTTGAAGTGACTACTTTCCACAGTTTGCTTCAGGGACAAAGGACGTCCCCCCTCTCTGGGCACAGCTCTCTTCCTGCCTGTTTGGCCATCTGCTCGGTGCCTTTAGGAGAGAAGAGAATCTTTAGGAGAGAGAGCAGTAGACATGCCCTGGGACTCAAGGGTGGGCCTCTGCCCCAGAGTGAGACAGAAGCCGAGGGCTGCGGCAGTGGGGGCACCCACCGGCTCTCAGCAGGGCCCAGCCATTGGCAGTGTGTTCCCTGTCCCTGAAGCTCCCTGCTGAAGCAGCTCCTCCCTCAGCTCTCCTGCCTCTGCAGCCCCTTCCTTCTCCGCTGGCTGCCTGGGGCGTTTGTGCGGTGGGCATCGGGGATGCAAACAATCCTTCCCGAGCCGGTGCAGCCCAGAAGCACGGTCTGCTTAACCCACTCACGGCGCAGGCTCCAAGCACAGGATCCCAGCAGAACAGATGGAGAGAGAGCAAGAGTGAGAGAGAGGCAGGAGAAGATAGACAGAGCAAACAGGGAAGAGAGGAGGCAAAGGGAGACACCGACGTTCATTCACTTGTTTGTTTATTCATCGCCCAAGTATTTGCTGGGTGCATTCTATGTTCCAGCCACTGGGGGCGCAGCAGGATGGGTGAGACACAGATCTGCCTCCGAGGAGGGGGCTTTCTGTTGCTGGAGACAGAAGAAAAATTCTACTCCGTAGACAAGTATAGCCTTGACCTATGGAGACCTATAGAGAGAGAGTGTGTGTGCGCACGCGCACACGTGTGCATGCATGTGCACACACGTGTGCGGGGCTGTATGCATATGCATATGTGTATATGTTTAGGGTTGGGGTGTTTAATGATCAGACAAGATTATTCTTAAGTTGCATGACCTTGGGCAAGCCAACTTCTCTAAGCCTCATTTTCCTCTTCTGTAAAATAGGGATTAATAATAATAACCTTTGTAAGGTTGCCTTCAGGGCGGCATAGCACACAATGCCTGGAACCTAGAAACCACTCAATGAATGGGGACATTTGCAGCTCTTTGAGTGACAGCCTAGGGTAGTGTAGAGGTCAAAGGGTCTTGGGCGTTGATCAACCTGGGTTAGTGTCCCAGCTCCCGTCATGTCCCAGCTGTGGGATCTTGGGTGAATGCCTTCATGTCTATGAGGCTGGGTGTTCCCATTCGTATGATGTGGCTCCATTTCAGGTGCGGACAGGCTTCCTGATGAACCTGATGGGCGTCCTGCTGCTCAGTTTGGCCATGAATACCTGGGCACAGAGCATCTTCCAGCTGGGCACCTTCCCGGATTGGGCTACTGTCCACCTAGCCAATGTCACGGCACTACCACCCACCTTGGCCAACAACACACTTCAGACCTTCTGAATTCCCCTGGGGGACTCCTTTCAGGTTGGGCCCTCCCAGAGGGCTGTCGCCACCACCTGCTGCTAGGACCCTACAGGACAAACAATTCTTTTCTATAATCCAATATGCAGCAAGCAAGGAGGGTAATCTCCAGTGGTCCACTCAGGTCCACAGGCTCATTATCTAGGACACTTTCTCTTTCTCATGCACTTCAATGCCCAGATATCTCCCAGAGCTGCTGCCTGAGAAACATGCTCCTTTATCTATGAGCTGTTATATGGTTAGGATGCAAGAGAGCCCAATTTCAGCAACAATCAGCAAATCTGGAATGGCATTTGTCTTATACAATTGGAACAGGAGGCCATCCGTCCCCATGGGCACAGCTTATATTATCTCCCACTGACTATAATCAGCAAATCTGGAATGGCATTTGTCTTATACAGTTGGAACAGGAGGCCATCTGTCCCCATGGGCACAGCTTATATTATCTCCCACTGACTACTTTAGGTTACACTCTAGAAAGACCTTCTTGTCTTAAGGATCACTTTCCTGGGAGAGGCTTTGGGGGCTGCAATCTTTCAGTCCAGTTGTTCCAGCTGTTCACAACCAGTGTGTGTTCTGCTTGGGTGGTTTCCATCCTGCAGCACTTGTTTGAATAGTATAATACTTCTGCTAATACACAGCAGCCAGAGACTTTTTTCCAGTCCCTGGAGACAGAGGGAAGGACAGGTGATGGGAATTTCCAAAGACATGGAGACTGTGAAAAGCCTTCTTGCTGTTTCTCTGGGCTCCCAAGCACCCCAGGGGAGTTCTAGAAACCACAGCTGACATCTTTACCCAAGAGGTTTAGGATTCTCCTGTTTAATCTGATTCAGTTCAGCCATAATTCTGGAGTCGCGCCAGGCCTGGGCTCCACCTTCTCATAAGTGGCCCATGGACTTATGGTCCTCCAGCCAGGACCCTCAGGGACCTCTGTGGCTGCAGAGTAGCAGCTGCTTCTTGTCCCAGCAGCTGGTCTTTATCTTCCTACCCCCCTGCAAGTGGTAGGCATGTTTAATTAGCAAAGGCCACATTTTTCAGGGGTGAGAGAAAAGTCAAAAGATAAATTGGGGCCTTGTAAAAGGCCAGGGTGAAATGTCTCAGGCAGGCAAAATATTGTCCCCTTGTACAGATGGGGAAAACTGAGGTATTCCCATGAGCCTGGGGCTGGAGAGGGATGTCCTAGAGGATTTCCTCCCTCCTTGTTTCTAGTAGAACCATCTTGGCATCCCCAGTGAATAGCACGTTATTCGGCAAGCAGGCACTCAGGAAGTGTCTGCTGAATGGAAAGGCGCAGTGTCAGCCCAGCATCCAAAAAGGCACCAGCCGAGGGACTCTGAACCCTCACACTCCCCCTTCTTGTGCCTTGGAGGGCTGAGATTCCCCCAAGGAGCAGTGCGGCTGTGGCCAGGAAGGCAGCACCCGGGGACTGAACTCGTCCTTGGCACAGCAAAAGTGAGTCATGGGTGCTTCCCAGAGAGCAGGGGGAGAAGCCCTGAGTTGGAGGTCGAGCTCTGCCTCCTTTCCAAGTGAGCACATCAGTATTTAATCAGTTACAGCCCGCTGGGCTTCGTGAGTGGTGCCCTTGTGTGGGACACGAAGGTTCATTCATAGAGAAACCCACGGGATTTGTAACCAGATGAAACATGATTCCAAATACTTCTGATCAAAAATGCTGTAAAATAAAGAATGTTAATCAACATTGGACCCAGGGATTATTTGCCTTTCTGAACATAACAGAGCTTCAGAGACCCAATTTCCTGGCCTGGAGATTCCACAGTGCTGCCCTCTCTGACTTCACTTCCGACTGCTCTCCCCCTCCTCCCTACTCCAGCCACATATGCAACCCTCCTGCCTCGGGGCCTTTGCATGTGCTGTTCCCTCTGCTAGAACACTCTGCTCCCCAATATATGCCTGGCTCCCTCCCTCACTTTACACAAGTCCCTGCTCAGATGTCACCTCCTAGAGAGGCTCCCTGTCCATCCTGTCTAGGATATCACTGTCATCACTCCCCACCCCTGTACTCTGCCATATTTTTCTTCTTAGTACTTAGGATGCTGTATTATTTATTTTTTATTATCTTTCTTTTCCTCTCCAATAGGAAGATGTCCACTGCATCCACTGATGTAAATGTTCATGTCACCCAAAAACACCTTCACAGAAACACCCAGAATAATGTTCGACTAAGTGTCTGGGCACCATGGCCCAGCCAAGTTGACACACAAAATGTCACGTGTTGCTCCAACGGAAGCCAGAACACAAGGGAGTCTTTGACGCAGCCCATGCGGGGCCACCTGCCCGGTGCAGGAGAGTGGGGAGGGGTCTGGAGAAACGAAGCCACAAGAACGTGACACACAGAGTTTACACCACAGCAGAGCTTGCAATCTGGTGGTCCCTAGCTTTTGGTTTGGTGGTCCAGATTGTTTTTGTTTGCCCTCTCCCCAGTGAGTTTTAAATTATTAATTGGTTGCTAATCTCTAAAATTCAGGAAACTTCACATAAAAATCTGGATTTCTGCTTCTCTTGGAAAAGACCAGAAGATCTAGCACTGTGAGACCCTCACTGCCACCAGGCAACAGTGGTTTGGAGCAGAGTAGTTTGAGAGGGAAACTTAAGTTGGAGCACGAACTCTTTTACTGGCCTCAGTCCCCACCACTCCCTACTGTCTCACACTGGCTGTCTTCTTTCAGCTCTCACCTTCCCGGCCTGTGAAGGCGTTTGGATCTACGACTCCTGAGCCACGTGATCTGGAAGGTCGATTTCAGAGTTAGTGGTCACTGGTTCCAATGGTCTAGAGCAGCACTGCTCAACAGAACTTTCTGTAATGATGGAAATGGTCTGCATCTGCCCTGTCCAACATGGTAGCCACTTGCTACGCGTGAGCATCACACACTTGCTCTGTGCATAACACTTGTAGCGTGCCTGGTCCAGATTGAGGTTGGCCATACATGTAAAACACACACCGGATTTTAAAAGCAGAGTATAAAAAAAAAAAAATAAAAGCAGAGTATAAGAAAGTGAACGTAAATGATCCCATTAATAATTTATTATGTTGTTTATATGTTGAAAGGCTATATTAGGTTGAATACAATGTTTTCTTACAGTTAATTGGTGTTTTTTATGTGGCTACTGGAAAGGTTGAAATTACACATACGGCTCACTTTGGCGACTCACGTTGTTTCTGTTGGGTGGCGCTGGCCATAGCCTAAGATTTCAGCTACCTCTTCGCACTCTCAAACCATCTGGATGGTGGTAGCATCCTATCCCCAGGATAGACTGAGGAATTTGATGACTGCAATCCCTATGGATCTCTGATTCTGTTCTAGCCCGAGCTCCCCGGGCGGATCTGGAGGCTCACTGCTTCCTCTTCCTCTTCCTCTTCTGTCTTATGGCTCTGAGTCCTCCGCCCACAAATTCCCCTCAACACAGTGGTTCTATTTTTGATGATTCAGAAGCCCCCTCCGGATGTTGTGGGCTTTGAGGTCAGGCTGGCCTTATATAGACAGAGGTGGCCGCCTACATGTACCCAGGAAAGCCAAAAATATCTTTCACCCTTTCCCCCCATTCCCTCAGGCTCCCAAATCTTGCGTACCCACCAGAGGAACTTCCGGAAACGACCTACAGGGTCCTTATCCAGTCAACTTCCTGGTGCCCGTGCAGAAACTGGGCAAATGCTGGTGGGTGTCATCTGGGACCCTTCCCTTCTGACCAGCTCAATGCCCTAAAGGTTTCCATGTGATGCGACCCAGGCCAGCGTGGCTCAAGCCTGAGCAGTTGGGGGCTCCCACAGGCAGAGCTGCCACTCAGCTCAGGTAGGAGGGAGCAGGGCATTTGCTGCTTACCAAACACTCCCCACACATGGTCTCATTCAATCCTCAAACAGCTTTAAGCAGCAGATACCGTACTCCCGTCATTATAGCAAAGGAGGCACAACTTAAGAAAGGAATAGCATTTTGCCCAAGGTCACACAGCACAGTAAGTGACAAAGCTGGCATTTGAGTCCAGGTCGCTGCCTTCAGCCCAGTGCCCCTGCAGTTTTCAGCGGAGCAGCCAGACAGCTGGCCTGACTGAGCCCTCCTGTAGAAGTTACAAATTTGTAGCCCACTTTGGCTTCGGCCCACAGGCCTGTCCAGATTGGTCTGCACAGTAGTCTCATTTTTTTTTAATGCTGGACATTTACATTAAAAGGGGAATGACTGACATCTGTGGAAAAATTAGAAAATCTGATAATGTTGGACCTCATTCAAGGGTCCTGGACCCTCAGCTGCAGCTGCCCTTTTCGGAGGGATCCGCGCTTTGCCGTTCGCGGCCGTGTGCACAGACCTGCTTTGCCCGTTACCTCAGCCGGCCAGCCCCTGTGGGCAGGAGAGTTTACTTCCCCCGTCTACTGTGCGGGCTTAGTTCTCGCAGACCTGGTTGCCGGCCTGGCTTCCTGCAGGGTCTCAGGGTCTGGCCACAGGTGTCTCATTCAACTGCTGTAACTATGAGAGAGAATGTCACTTCCCCTATCCAGGCAGCCACAGGGAACCCCACTTCAGGCCTGAGCAAGTGGCCCAGGCGACATGTCCTTATAAGGGAAAATGACAGGCAGTCTGGAATACCACCTAGCTGTGTCCCCTGCTGGTCCAGCCCACAAGGTGGGAGGCTGGGGGCTTCAGGAGAGGCCGCCTGGGGCAGGAAGTCCTGCTGGCAGGGCTGGGGCACAGAGATGCAGGAGAGAAGGTTCTAGGTAGGAATTGGCCTTCAGAACAGCCTAGAAGTGGACCTGCAGGGTGATGACTGCAGAGGGTGCCTCCGGGGAATTTACATTTATTGAGTGCCTACTGCTTGCAGTACCATATGTACTACAAGGTAATTACAATGTCTGTGAGCTACCCCCTCTGCCGGAGTAGAGCCTGGCTGTGCCAGTTACAGCGGAGTGGCATGGTTGGTGACTTAGCTCTCTGGGTCTCAGTTTTCTGAGCTGAAGAATGGAAATAGCATCCCTACTGCAAAGGGACATTGAAAGTAACGATTCCATGAATTTGACAGAAATTGTTTAGAAGAGCTCCTCATACATAGTAAGTGCTCAATACCTGTTAACTGTTATCATCAGTCATCTTTTTTTAAAAGGAGGAAACTGAGGTAGAGAAGAGGTCCCCTGCCTGAGGTCACACAGCTAGGGAGGGACAGAGCTGTGATTTGAAGCCAGGTTCGAGGCAGGGTAGAGGCAGGAAAGGAGCTGGAGCAGGAGACCCAGAGCCACCGCTCCCTGGTCTTAGCCACAGGTCCGATCGTCACCTGTGGGTTCCCGCTCCCCTAAGAGTCAGGGGTCAGGCTCCCTTTGAGGCAGAAAACTATGGAGGTGGAGGAGAAGGGGAATAGAGTGGAATGCTTGTCCGTCACTACTGCTAATAAGTAGAAACTGCATGGTTTCGCTGAGCCTCAGTTTCCTCCTCTGTAAAATGGGACTGATTCTACCTTCTTACTATCAGAATTAGAGGTGTTTGGGAAAGGCTTTCTTTCTCTCCTCCCACGCCTTCCACATGCTCCTCCCCTCTGGGAGGTGGGTCACAAGCAGGGCGGGACAAGGCAGCCAGGAGGGCTGGATAAAAGTGGGGAAAGCAGAAGCCACAGGGTTTCCCAAGGCCCAGTGATTCCCCTACTTCCTCTCTACCTGCCACGGCTGCAGAAGACTGCCCGCCTGCCCAACACCACTGCTGTTCTGGGAGCATGCAGGGCCTCCACGGAGCAGCTGAGCCCCTCTTCAGGACCTGGTAGGTCTGGGGATTTAGGTCACTGAGGCCACAGGCGGGAAAACAGTCAGCAGTCAGGTGTGATTGGTATGGTGCAAGTCTCAAGCACTGGCTGTGTGACCTTGGGGAAATCCTCACGTCTCTGAATCTCAGTTTCCTCATCTGTGAAATGGGAGTAATAATAATGTCTGTTATTATACTACAATGACCAGGCTGTTGCCAGAATTGAATGAGAAAATGCTTAGGACTTGGCATATGCTCGGCTCAGAGTAAGCCCTCTGTAAACGGCCGCTGGTTTCCTTGTCATTTACAAAACCAGGCGTAGGACTTGTCACTCAATATGATTTAGTACTTGGCTTTCAATTCTTAAAATCATTTTTATTATTAGCTATTATTCCAAAAGCTACTGTGTTCCAAATGCTAATTATGGAGTAGGAGGGGGTGTTTAGACTCAAATTCAAATGCACCTGTGTGAGGCCCCAGGTGCGCATGCACCCCTATATGTCAATAAGTTGGGCTGCAGTGCAGGGGGTGCCCCCTTGTCAAAGAGGGCAGTGGACACTCAGCTCCAGCTGCCTACTCCAAAGGCAGGACCGCTAACCCAGATCCTCTCATTTCTCAAGAAAAGCTGGAAATCTGGATTTTAACATGAATCTTCCTTGTTTCCAAATGGGGGCAGCTAACACACACACACACACACACACACACACTGCGGGCAAGATAAAGCACATGTGCACACTGTACACTGGATCCAGCCCTTGGGGCCACAGGATCGCAACCTCCACCCCGGCCCCGTAGGCCTCGCTGCATCCCAGATTCCCACTATGTCCTCGTCCTCCTGGCTCCCATTTCCTGACAGTGCTGGTCAGTGCACAGGACCTTTGCACATGCTGTTCCTTCTGTCAGGGACACCCAAGCCCCTTTCCCCACCTAAGCATGGATACTTGTCCTTCCACCCACAACTGGAATGTCACCTCTTCCAGGAAGCCTTCCTGACTCGCCTGGGTAAAATTTAGTCACTCCAATAAGTCTCCCCTTTGTCAATATCCCCCATCGCAATATGAGCTCCCAGCTACAAACGTGCTACATGTTGCACCTTAAGTGAACCCTCTTGGTCCCTTTTTCCCTACCAGCTACTGCTCCATATTTCTGCTCCTTTACTGTGGGAATTACTCAGAGGAGTTGTCTGTATTTGTGTCTCTCATTCTTTTCCTTCCAGTCTCTCCTGGACCCTAATTAGTTAAGGTGTTGGCCTGACAAGCCACCAAGCTGCCCATGCTAAGGGACCTCCAAGTGGCTAAATCCAATAGGCATTCCCCATTCCCCATCTTTCGTGACCCTTCAACAGCATTTGACATATGCAATCACTCCCTTCTTCTCAAAACATCTTGTTTACTTGGCTTCCCAAGCACCACACTGGTTTCTCAGGGTCCTTTGCTGGCTCCTCCTCATTGAAAAACCCCTAACCCTGGAGTGCCTTGGGGCTCAGTCCTTGGATCTCTCTCCTCCCTGGCAACACTGTCTCCTGAAGAATCTCATCCTGCTCCATGACTTTAAATACTATCTATAAATCAGTGACTGCCAACTTTCTGTCTCCAGCCTGATCTCTCTGAATTTCAGACTTATCTTTCCAACTACCTTCTCACAAGCTTTACTGATTGACTAAATCAGATCTCAAACTTAAGAGTTCTAACCTGAATTCCTCCTCTTCCCTCCACTCAAACCTGATTTGACCCCGGAGTTCCCATCCCAGGAAGCGACACCTGGGTGCTTCCAGGTGCTCAGGCACGAAAGCTCATCACTGTCATTCTTGACTACCCCCTCTCTCTCAGAGCCCACAGCCGATCGTCTGCAAATCTTGTGGACTCCGCCAACAAAATGCATCCAGAATCCGACCTCTTCTTACCGTTCCTCTGCTGTCATTCTTTAGTGTAAGCCCCATGAAGGCAGGGAGTTTGTCTGTGTTATTTATTCCTGTTTCTCCATGGCTAGCACATAGTAGTTGCTTAATAAATATTTGTTGAATGAATAAATATAAGGACAATAGAATAGAAAAGTTCCTCAGAGCCCAGCTGGTCCACCCTCCTCACCCCTAAATTATAGAGGAAACCCCAAAGTCAATAAAGAAGGTAATGTCCAGGAGCATGCGGTGAGCCACCAAGACTGTGAATTCAAGTGAAATAGTCTCCCTCCTCTCCCCCATTGATTCTCCCTCTCCCTCCCACCACTTCCTCTTCCTCCCCTCCCCCGCCCCATTCTCCCATTCTCTCTCTCATGTGTGCTTCTTGCTCCATGACTCTTTAATCCTCATGGACCAGTTGCCCTCACAAGACTGTAATTATGGATTCCAGCAGCTCAAACACCCACCCTCACATCCTCAGGAACTGCATGGAAGCTGGGCTCTTCCCTGACAGCTCCAGTGAGAATAATCCCAGGGAAGGCTCTGATTGGTTCAGCTTATCATGTGGCTATGGGGTGGGTAACTGATTGGTCCGCCTGGGAAGTGTGCCTGACCCTGTGGCTAAAAGTGTGGAGTCTGTTAGCAGGCGGGGTGATGGATTTGTGGGGCAGGGGCAGTGGGCAGACACCCACCTGCCCCCACCCTCCTGATAAAGGGCCCCCCAATTTCCTTGTGTGCAGGTGGAGGTTCTGGCACTTGGGGCTCTGCAAGGCCCTTGCCCCACTGCAGGCTGCCTGGGATGACTTCTCCCAGCCTGTCCCCACCAGCTGTGGCCAGCTGCTGACCCAGCTCCTCCTGTGTGCTTCTCTGGCTGCTGCTGCCGCGGGTCTGACCCATCACTGGCTGGTATCTTTGCTGCTTTGCCCTCCAGGCCCCTCGGCCATTGTGGCCACTGTCTGGGGCCTCCTGGTCTTCCTGGGCCTGGGCCTGGTGCCCCCACTCCGCTGCCTGTTTGCACTCAGCGTGCCCACCCTGGGCACAGAGCAGGGCCGCCGGCTGCTCCTGTCCTATAGTGCTGCCACCCTGGCCATTGCCGTGGTGCCAAACATCCTGGCCAATGTGGGTGCAGCCGGGCAGGTGCTGAGGTGCATCACAGAGGGCTCACTGGAGAGTCTGCTCAACACCACTCACCAACTGCATGCAGCGTCCAAGGCTCTGGGCCCCACAGGCCAAGCTGGCAGCCGGGGCCTGACCTTCGAGGCCCAGGGCAATGGCTCTGCCTTCCGGCTGCACATGCTTGGTGTCACTCAGCAGATCGTGGAGGATTTCTCCAGCCTGGAGTCTCTGGCCCGGGCAGCAGCGCTGGGGATGCAGAGGGTGGTCACAGGGCTCTTTATGCTGGGCCTCCTGGCGAAGTCGGCCTGGTACCTCCATCGCTACCTGACTGACCTGGGGTTCGACAATATCTACGCTACACAGCATCTGGCACAGCAGCTGGCACAGGCCCAGGCCACACACCTGGTGGCTCCTCCACCTGCATGGCTGCTCCAGGTGGACCGGTTGAGGCTGTCACAGGAGGAGCTGCTGAGTTGTCTCCTAAGGCTGGGGCTGCTCACCCTGCTCCTGGTTGCAATGGCTGTGATGGTGGCCACAGACCACGTGGCCTTCCTCCTGGCACAGGCAGCTGTGGACTGGGCTCAGAAGTTGCCCACCGTGCCCATCACGCTCACAGTCAAGTATGATGTAAGTGTGAGGATGGGAAGATGAGCCTAGGGTCATTTCCTTGAGGGAATGGGGGAAGTGGGGTGTTAACTCCTTGATTTGCAATTAAATTTTATTTGCCTCCAAGCCATAGCCCTTGAACAAGCTACGGGGCCCTGGGCCATGGGTGGATGGATTCTTTTGATTCCCACAGCAGTGGGAACAATGAAGTGGGACTATAATATTTTCACCCCGTATTGCAGGTGAGGATGCTTATACTCAGGGACCTTAAAATAATTTGCCCTCAAGTCACTCTTGTCACAAGCAGCAGCAAGTCCTAGCCTCATTTTCCTTATTTGTACAAATTGGATCAATCCTCCTTACACTACGAGGCTATTGTGAGTCTTAAAATGTGGTAATGTCTCTAAAAGTACCTAGTAAGCTCCATGCACATAGGAGATGTTTGATAAATAGTGGCTATTATCCGTAGTTCACATCTGTATTTATCAGACTAGAGGAGGGCTTTGGAATGGTCTAGATCTGGAGTCAGCCAACTATGGCCCTCAGGGCAAATCAGGCAGCTTCCTGGTTTTGTAAATAAAGTTTCATTGGAACATAGCCATGCCACTTGCTTATGGATTATCCGTGGCTGTTCTAAAAGGCAAAGTTGAGCAGCTGTGATAGGGGACCGTATGGCCCACAAAGCCTGAAATATTTACTTTTTTAATAGAAATATATAAAATGAAGACTGGGCGCGGTGGCTCACGCCTATAATCCTAGCACGCTGGGAGGCCAAGGTGGGCGGATCGCTCAAGGTCAGAAAGTTGGAAACCAGCCTGAGCAAGAGCGAGACCCCGTCTCTACTAAAAATAGAAAGAAATTAATTGGCCAACTAAAAATATATAGAAAAAATTAGCCAGGCATAGTGGTACATGCCTGTAGTCCCAGCTACTCGGGAGGCTGAGGCAGGAGGATTGCCTGAGCCCAGGAGTTTGAGGTTGCTGTGAGGGTGCTGTGAGCTTAGGCTGATGCCACAGCACTCTAGCCTGGGTAACAGAGTGAGATTCTGTCTCAAAAAAAAAAAAAAAAGTTTACTCTCTACTTACTATGGTATATTTACTATAGGGTCAAGATTTGTGTTTTTTAATCTTGTCTTTTGCCGAAGACTTTTTATTTTTTATTTTTAATGGTGAGATCTCATACAAAATTTCATCGTGTAAAATATACCAGGTGTCAGACACTGAGCTAATGATATTAATAGCTTATTTTTATCAAGTATGTATATACTAGAAAAGTGTTTTTCAAGTGGGCATGGTGGCGCATGCCTGTAGTCCTACACGCTCCAGAGGCTGAGGGAGGATTGCTTAAGGCCAGAAGTTCGAGGCTGCAGTAAGCTACAATTGCACCACTGCTCCAGCCTGGGAGACAGGGTGACACCCCTATCTGTAAAAAAGTAAAATAAAAATGCATTTTTTTAAAAAAAAGTTTTTCTTTTTAATTTCAATTTCAAAATATTAAGGGGGCACAAATGTTTTTGTTACATGGATACCTTGTATAATGCTTAAATCAGGGCTAATAGTGTGCCCATCACCCGAATAGCATTCATTGTACCTGATAGGTAGGTTTTTATCCTTCACCCCCTTAAGAAAAGTGTTTTTCAAACTGCATGAAATCAATCTAATCAATTTAAGAGGGGCCAGCTTTTTAAAAATGAAATAGAATAGACTAGAAAAGTATTACAGTATATCGTAGGTGTTAAGGGTATGTATTGTTTTGTGAAACTTTTCTTCAATTACCGTACACTCTGTGCTTAGAAGGTGCTATAAAATGCACTTCTTACTGTAGGTCACAGTAAAGCAATGTATTGGGTTCCTTGATTTACTGTATTTCATCAAATCTAACATGCCATCAATTACAACTCACTCCACTATTTTATGTATCATTAGGACAGAAAATGCTGCCTGTTAAACTTTGACACAACGATTTCTCATCACTGGGAATTTTAATTGTACATGTATAAGGTGGTTCACTTACAATTTAACATAGATTTATTTTATCACCTATTTCTCATGTAGACATAAAAAGAAAAACAAAGAAGTAATTTGGTGGTTTTCCTAAAACGTGCTCCCATTAGAGCCCAATTCTTCTGAATGACTCCGGCCCGGGAGCCAGTGTCCGAGACTTTTCACCCAGTATGGTTCTCTGTGCCATCAAGAGCGCTGGTGATAGATACTCACTATTGTTGCCAGCATTTTCTTGCAAGCTACAGACACCTACTCTGCAAGTTTTTTTTTTTTTTTTTTTTTTTTGAGACAGAGTCTCACTCTGCCCAGGCTAGAGTGCCGTGGCGTCAGCCTAGCTCACAGCAACCTCAAACTCCTGGGCTCAAGCAATCCTTCTGCCTCAGCCTCCCAAGTAGCTGGGACTACAGGCATGTGCCACCATGCCCGGCTAATTTTTTCTATATGTATTTAGTTGTCCAATTAATTTCTTTCTATTATAAATAGAGACGGGGATCTCACTCTTGCTCAGGCTGGTTTTGAACTCCTGACCTTGAGCAATCCTCCCGCCTCGGCCTCCCAGAGTGCTAGGATTACAGGCGTGAGCCACCGTGCCCGGCCCACTCTGTAAGTTTTGATGCTGGCACTCTCTGTTCTCTGGGAAAGCAGGAATTGGCTATGCCTCATCCTCGTTGCTTCAAAATTCTTTTATCTTTTCCAAGGGCTTTGGACGTTTCCCCTACTTTCAGGTGAACCATTTGGAGTGTGACAGGCTATCCTTTCACACATGGGTTAATGACTCAACTTAGCTCTATCTGTTTGCATGAAACTTCTTTCACAAGTTGCTGCTTGGCCAAAAAATATGGGACAAGAGCCATCCGTCAAAAGTGAATACTTTCTTCACTAATCCCACATTCATGCCCTGCTACTCTGTCCTGGACACAATAACCATTCACTGCTAAGATAAATCAAAGCAGGATTTTTTTTTTATTTTTGTAAGGACATTTTGAAATGGCAATCAAACTTCAAATACACGCCAACAATGCATATAACCTAATTGAAGTGACGGTAGGAGACATCAGACCAAGTTTATGCCTGCAAACACAGCCCACCTGCCTGGGCTGCCGAAAGTAGTTACAAGTCGTATTGATTTTAAGTCACACCCTGATTTCAAAGGTGTTAAAATGTGAAAAAGTATGCATCTCAGAACTGATGAGAGAAGGTAGCTCATTTAACTGCCACCATGATCCTATGAGATAGGAATTATTATCGTCCCCACTTTACAGATAAAGATATTAAGGCTTGAGAAGTTGAGGAACTTGTCCAAATTCATCTAACCCATAAGTGGCAGAACCAGGGCTGCATTGTGACTTTTTGTGGGCCCTTGGCATTACCTTCATGGGCTCCTTCTTCCATAATAAATATCAACGACTGTATTGGTATAAAAACATATTAATATTATATAGTGAGACACTTTCTTCCACCTAAAAGTTCATTTTGTTCTTCTGATTGTAAACAAACTTAAAACATTTTCATGGGCCTCTGAAAATACTACAGGCACCCAGCTCGTGCCCGCTGTGCCTCATGGAGAGGTTGGTGTTGGCAGAACGATCCAACCCAAGCAGCCTGACCCAAAGTTCAGGTGATTAACCTCTGACCTCCCTGCCCTCTAGGCACCATTCTTCTTGGCTATGACAGATCAGGGAAAGGACAGTGCCCTAATGATTACCAGCAGGGTATTGGGACCCACCTTGCCTGGGACTGACCCTTGGGGTTGGCCACATGTAATCCACTGTGCAGCTTTGGGTGTTTTATTTATTTTATCTTGTCTTGTCTTATTTATTAACAGAGAGGGTCTCTGTCGCCCAGGCTGGAGTGCAGCAGTGGCTGGATCCTGGCCCCATCTTTGAAATGAGGCTCCTGCTGGCCTCGACCTCATAGAGTCCTGCATATCTGACGGAATAGTTGATAGCACATCTGAAGTATTCACTAAGGGCTCAGCAAGGAGTAAACGCCCACAAACGTTCGTTTTCTCTAGAATATTCTGCTCAAAGATAATGATAACGAAAATAACATTTTCATGATGCTTTTTATTTGCCAGAAGAGCATGTTTCAGACTCATTTAGTCCTCCTCAAACCCCGGAAGCAAGGTTATTTCTGTGCCCATTTTGCAGATGAAAGCAGGGAAAGTTGGGCGGGCCTTAGCGAGTGGCAGTGGCCAGGGCGGCCATCTGTTGACCCAGCCTTTTTCTCCTTTTTGAAGGCCGCATACACCGTCCTGGGCTTCGTCCCCTTCCTCTTCAACCAGCCGCCCCCGCAGAGCCCCTTCCTGTCCGCCCAGCGCTCCTCCCAGTGGGAGCTGCGCCTCACAGCGGCCGGCTGCCCGCTGCTGCCCGCCCAGCGCCCCCGCGCCGCCGCGCCCCTGGCCGCCGGGGCCCTGCAGCTCCTGGCGTGCGCCACCGTGCTCCTGGACACCTACGCCCGCCGCCTGCGACACGCCATCGCCTCCTCCTTCTTCACCGCCCAGGAGGAAAGGAGGGTCCGCCACCTGCACGCCCGGCTCCAAAGAAGCTACGACAGGCACCGAAGCCAGCGGCTGCCGCTGGGGGCTTCTTCCCACTCCCGACACCCGGGTCTGCCCCAGGTCCCCCTGGGCACTGCCCTGGGCCCCCGCAGGGGTAGACAGGCAGACTGCACGCCGGAAGCCTGGCAGGACCCGGAGCAGCAGGGAGGAGGGGAAAGAGCTTTGGAGTTGCACAGACCGGCATTGTAATCTTGGCCTTTCTGCTGCCTCCCTGTGTGACCTTGGGTAGGTCACTTCACCTCTCTGAGCCTCAGTTTCTACATCTTCATAATGACTACGTAATTACAACTAATGTGACCTAATTTCCACGTGGGGACATGGTAAGGATGGAATGAGTTACTGGCCACCATAGGGCTGGGGGAGCAGTAAGGGTCTATGCAAAGGTGGACCCGGGAAACGCAGAGGCAGCCCCGGGTTCCCCAGGGCCAGCTGGAGGTGGGTCAAGGCTCTCATCTGCATGGACTGCTTTAGCTATTAGATGGGGACTTTGCATCATGAATGTATCTAAATGCTCCTGGACTTATTTATGTGCCTCTGAATCCTCTGAACCTATTTATAGTAATCTAAACTTTTGATTTTGTAAATAAATGTATTTATTAAATCTTAGATCATGTTACTCCTGTGCTTCAAATTCCTTGAGGGGCTTCCCACTTAGGATTGCCAGGCTTAGCAACAAAAAGGCTGAACACCTCGTTCAATTTGAATTTCGGATAAACAACAAATACTTGTTTAGTATTTGACACTTTATTCTCTTACTGTTGTGGAGGTTAGAAGTCCCACATAAAGCTGTCAGTAGAGCCCTGTTCCCTCTGAAGGCACTAGGGAAGAATCCTTCCTTGCCTTTTCCTAATTTCTGGTGGTTGCTGGAAATCCTTGGTGTTCCTTGGCTTGTAGCTGTAGCCCTCCAATCTCTGCATCTGTCTTTATGTGGTCATCTTCTCTGTGAATGTCTCCTTTGTGTCTCAGTGTCTGACCCTCCTTCCTTGTATAAAGACACCAGTCATTGGATTTAAGCACACCCTAATCCAATATGACCTCATCTTAAATAATTATATTTGCAAAGATCCTATTTCCAAAGAAGGTCACATTCTGAGGTTGTGCATGGACATGAAGGTTGGGGGGACCCTAGTAACCCAGTATACCACATAAGCCAAACAGACACATGGAGGCTGCGGTTGAAGCGTCATGGGCGAGAGGGAGAGTCAGGGAGAAGTCATCTTGCAGGGCACTGTGGGCTTGTGGAAAGCATTTGGATTCACGTACAACAGGATGCCATTGAGGGGTTTAAGCAGGAGAGTAGCTTATGTTTTTAAGACATCACTTGGTACTGCATGGAGAATGAACCTAGAGTGAGGAACAAGAATGTATCAAAGAGACCCACTGGGAAGGAATTTCAGTTATCAAAGAAGAGGTTGTAGATGGACTAAAGTGTTGATAGAGAATATGGTGGTTATAGTGGATTAATTTGAGGTAAGTTTCAGATGTAGAATTGAAGAAATTGTTAAGTACTGGATTTTGGTGGAGAAAGAGAGAAATAATTTCTGGGTGGGCAGTGCTGCCTTTACTAATATGGGGGAAGACGAGAGATGAATGCAGTAAGGTATGAGAAAATAAAGAATTCCACTTTAGACGTACTTAGCTCATGGCCAAGTACTGGCCTTTCCTTCTGACTACCAAACAGCTTAATTAGTGGGAGAAAGAGCTGGCAGGCTGAGAGTGAGAGAAGCCCAAGGAGTCAATTGCAATTCATATGGGTAAAAGGATTGTTCTGGACCAAACTCAGGGAGGACTGCTACTCCCTGGAGTGGGGAGGGGCCATTCTGGGCATCACTGGCATCTGCCACCTTGGAAAGAGCTGAGTAAGGGACAGCTGGGGTTGGGATGGGGACAGGGAGCATATAGTTGGGAGTTTGGGGTTCTGCTTCCTGCTTGGACCCTGACTCTGTGTCATTGGACTCATTCCTCTATGAACTTCAGTATCCTCATCCAGAGGCTAGCGTGGTGGCTCACACCTCTAATCCCAACCTTGGGAAGTCCGGATGGGGAGAGGATCCCTTGAAGTATAGGAGTTCAAGACCATTCTGGACAATATAGGGAGGCCCTCTCTCTACAAAAAAATAAAAAATATATACTCTTACCTATAAAATGGGAATAATTATACCTGCTTAGCTAGGGCTGTAGGAAATGAAGATGACAAATGTAAAACACTTAGCATGGTGTCTGGGCCAGGGGAGGGTGCTTTGCTATTGTTATTGCTAAACATCCCAGAGAAGATCTAGGGCAGAGAGGCAGTACAGTGTGGTGGGCAAGACCATGGGCTCCACAGCCAGGCTACTGGGTTTAAATTCTAGCACACACACCCCTTCCCCACCTTCCTATATATCGTTAAGCAAGTTACTTAACCACTCTGGACCTCAGTTTCTTTGTCTGTAAAATGGAGATACTAATAATACATTCCCCATAGAGTGTTGGGGAATTCATAAAATGAATTAACTCATGTAAAGCATGTAGACCATCACCAGGTAATAACACATTCTTCATACACAGTAGCTGTCATTTGCTATAAAGATTGACAATGGAGGGTATCCCAGATCCCAGTTGGTGCCCCGCTAATACTCCCTTGCTAAGTCGCTCTCATTCATTTCTTGTCCATTTACAGGACATGTAGGCCAAGAGTTTGGGGTTCAGACCATGCTCAGACATTAAGGAGTGGGGAGAAAGGAATATATACCACAACAACTGTAATCATTAGCATATTCACCCTTTGCCATAGGCATGCACAGGGCTAAGCATTCTACATGGATTCTATTAACCACATCACTCATGTAAGCCCCCCAGTGACATTCTGGGGTGAGTGCTATTAGCATAATTTGCATTTCAAAGGCAAAGAAATCACTGATGGATGGTCAGCAGCATCTGTGATGTGCAGTGGGGAGCCACGCTCCGTGGAAACCACCCTCTGTGCCTTTGTGAGGCTTAGTGTGGTCCCCACCTTCAGGAAGCTTCCTCCAGTGGAGACACACGTTCATTCATTCACTCAACTGCCAGTAAGCACTTTTTTTGTGCTGCCGTGGAATTAAAGCTTCCTAGCTGGTTTGTGTGAGTGGCACAGGCTTAGACGTGGGAGAGAGATCCTCATGGGGATGTAGGACACAGCTTCAAGAGTTTACAAATCCTCTTCCGGAGAAAGAACAAAACTGGGAAAGGTAAGCAGGAGAAAGTGAAAGGTGACAAGGAGACAGAAGTTTACGAAGAGACAGGACCGACCCAAGTCCAGATGGGCAAAGCCCTTTCCCGCAGCTCTGGACCTGGGTTTCTCATTTGTCAACGGCGGGGCTGAGGTTTCTGCCTGAGAGAACACCCCAGGATGCCGTGGGGAACCAGCGGGTCGCGGACTCCTCCCCCTTGCCCAGTGGAGCTGTCCCCTGTAGAAGAGAGAAAGAAAGGAGGGAGGAAAGCCCAGGGCAAAGGCGCGCGAGCTGGGCGCCAGGGACCACTGCTCCCTTTAGCAGTGGACACTCCTCATCGCACCCCGGGTGCGCAAGATGCGGTCCCAGGAGCCGGTGGGGAAGAACTCTGCTGCCGGAGGCCACCGGAGTCAGCCAAGCGGTACCAGAAGAGAAAACATGCTCACTCCGGCACAGGAGCAGCTACGAGTGGCAGCGGAAAAGGAGGGAAGAGAAACGCTCCCGGAGGCGGGGATCTGACTCCACGCAGCCGCTTTCTTTACTCGCCACCCCAGTCCCGGAGTCCTCGGAGCACGTGCGGAGCGGAGGCAAGACCTGGGCGGGCTCGGTTCCCAGCTCCCTGCTAGAGCTCAAGCCGACTGTGCAGTTAAACCCACGCCCGACAGCTCGGGCTAAAAGCCATCTTGGAAGCTGAGCAGCACGCGCCTGTTTCCTCCAGCTCCTGGTTCTTCTAAGTCCCCAGAGTCCCATGCATCGAGGGCAAGACCCTGCACCGACTGGAGAAACCGGTTCAGCCAGAGACAGCTGCGGGGACCCCCAGCTCCAGGCACAGAGAGCCTTTCCACAGGCCCCGAGCGCACTTTTGGAGCCCAAAGTAATTCGCCAACTCGCCGCTGCCTTAAGGTGCAGCGCTGGCAGGGACACATGGAAAACTAGAAAACCCCACTGGGTCCCCTGAGCGCGCGAGCACATCTGGCTTGGGCACCATGCCTTGGGCTCCGCTGGCTGTGCAGGCAGTGACTCTGACGCTGGTGCCCCTTGTGTGCGCCGTGGGCAACGTGGGCAACGCCATGGTGGTTCTGATGATGGTCCAGCTCTGCCACATGGTCACAACTAGCAACTATTACCTGGTGAGCCTGGCCGCTGCGGACCTAGTGGTGCTGCTAGCAGCTGGGTACCCACTGTGGCTGAGGCGGCGTCCTCCCGAGTTTGGGTCTTTGGTCATGCAGGCTGCCTGTGCATCGACCCCTCTGCAGGCTCCACCACAGCGTTCACAGTGGAGCGCTACCTTGCCATCTGCCACCCGCTGCGCACCCAGGCGCTGTGCACAGTGGCGCGGGCCAAGCGCATGGCGGCGTTGGTGTGCCTGGGCACCGGCGCCTACTGCGTGCTCTGGCTCTTCCTAGTGGACACTTGCGATGCCATGTATGCCGCCGGCTTACAGGTGCAGTGCGCCTACCGCATGTCCCCCTCTCTCTACCTGCCAGTCTACTTCCTGGACTTCGCGCACTTCTGAGTTGTCCCTGGGCCTGGCCACCGTGCTCTAGGCGCTAATAGTGCGCGTCCTCTTCGTCTGGCCGCTGCCTCCGGGCGCCCATGCTCTGTGCACCAGGGCGGCTCTGCCCGCCAAGAAATCCCCTGCAAAGGCAGGAAGGGTGCCCTCGATTCTCAGAAGCAGGTAAGGACCTCCATCCTGGCCCGGATCCAGAGCCAGCAGAATGGTGGGTGGAAGCTTGGACCCTTCCACAGTCAGAGCCTCAAGTTCAAATCCCTGTCGTGCCTCTTACTAGGCTTGTGTTTTGGGGGACATTCCTTCTGCCTCTCTGGCCCACAATTTCCTCTTCTGTTATTTGTGGTATTGTCAGTGCCTAGGGCAATGGAGCATCCAGAACACTGGAGTCTCCAGTGTGGGCCACTCTCCCTGCCCAGGACACAGAGGACAAAGCCAGAAACCAAGCTGGGTTGGGAAACACATTCTTCAAAAGTGGCACGTTAAAATTTTTTAAAGCTGATATGTAGACATGACTTCTTAGACTATGATGAAAAGTTCTCTGCATTAGTCAGGATGGACTAGGTTTTGGTGCAGTAACAAATGACCCCTCAAACATTACATTAGCAAATTAGCATACAAAAGTTTATTTTTCACTCATACAATGTTGCCTTTTGAGGGCAGCTCTCTTTCCTGTTGTGACCCAAGGGTCAAGGCTACTTCAGTCTTGAGTCACCAGCTTCTCAATATATGCTTCCATGATTCCCATAGCAGAGCAAGAGAGCCTGAACAAGTCCCAAACTGGCAATTGAATGCTTCAGCCAATAAGTGGCACACATCATTTCAGCTTGCAATGAATAACACAGCTGGCCCTGCCCCCAAGCCCACTTCCCAACGTTAGCATCTGGCCATAATCCTAGGTAAACAACTCGAAGTAGGAGTTTGGCCCCTTCTTGAAGCTGCAAGACTCCTCAGAAACCGCCCACATTTCAAAGGATGTTGAGACTCACCCAAGGATGGTGGGAGCTGTCCAGCTGAGCTGAGTGCTGAATCACTTGCTGCCCAGGAGCGAGATGGTGGAGGTGGGGGAGAGCTGAGTTTGAGAGCAGTGGGCTTAGGAAGCTGTGTCAGCTGCCATCTCCTTCCCATCCCTCTGGGTCCCCAGACACTTCAGGAGCAGCCTTGATGCCTAGAGTCAGTCAAGACTAAGAAAAATCCAGGGGCAAGCTGGTAGGATAGGCAGCACGGGATCATAAAAAATGAATGACTAAGGAGTCTGGAGCCCCAGATCTGAGTCCCAGCTCTGCCACTACCCACTATGTGATCATGGGTACATCAGCCAAGCTCCTCAGCCTCAATTTCCTCATCAGAGATTGAGAGGTAGCAGAACTCTTACTAGCCCTAATGTTCTATGACTCAAACTATTCTTCCTGGGGAAGCTGCCACCCCCTTGTAAACTTCAAAGACCCAAGTGCTTCTTTAACAGTTAGCCCCATGTGGTCTTGCCCTATTAAGAGGCTTCCCAGACAGAATTTCCTAGGGTTGTCACCGAGCCTTCATCTTCACCTCTGCCTATGGCCAGCTCTGTCTTCCCACTGGCTCTGACCCCATCACATTGCCATGGTGATGGGAGACAGCATCAGCCTTTTAAAGGTCCCTCTCTCTGGCCTTGAGAGAGGCAATGCATCCAGAGATCCTGGCCGTAGCCTCCCATATGTGTTCATTCTCCCATAAACACTCAGTCTTAATTGGCTTTGGGAAGGAGGCTGAGCCCAGAGTCCAGGTGTTCAGAACATACCAGGGGGTGTGATACAGAGTGCCTTTTCACATCCTCTCAGCCTTAGCACCATTTAAAGTCTGTCCCTTGTGTAGCCAAGAGATGTCTCTGGCTGGATTCATGCTTCATTCTCATGAGGAGGAGGGAAGAAAAATTTTAATTTTGGCTTCTTCAGAAACAGGCCTGATTCCCAGATGTTTCTGGAGAGAGGAATATTTAAAGACACCACCTTCATTCCTCCAACTTGGTGAGGTGCAAAGGCTGGGTGCTTCCCCAAGGTTTCGACAACCCCTCTAAGTCTCCGAATTCATTCTGCGCTGTTGCTAAGGGACTGTGCAGCAGCCCTGAACACCTCCAGGGCTGGAGAACTCAGCAGGATTCAAGACTGTGTGCAAAGTTTCCCAGACACCTACCTGTCTCCCCAAATCCACTCGCTATGTTCTATCCCTTCACCACAGAAGATGGAAAAAACTTTATTGGGTATGGGGAGGAAAAAGGATGGGAGGAAGAAGAGCTTTCAGTGAGATCCCTGGGGCCTCTCTAGTGAGGATCAATCCCAGAGAATGAGCCTGGCCATTTCTTCATGTGCTCAGCCATGACCAAGCCTAGGATGGGTGGAGAGCAGGGCTGGGCTGCCCCTGGGAGGCCTTCCCTGACTGCCTCACCCCTCAGGGATTCCTTCTGTCCCCCCAACTTCCACATGGTGGATGACACCTCTGCTGAGCCCAGGTGGCCCAGGTGCGCTGAGCACCTGCGTACGTCCTCAGCTATCCCTCCTCTGCTAGACTGGGAGCTGCTGAGAGCAAGGAACCTCTTAGCATCATCTCTGCAGTGCCTAATGCCCAGCAGAGCAGGGCCTCAGCAAAGACATGGCGATGGCAGCGATCTTGGCTACCAGGAACATGGCAAAGAGCTACCACGTTGGAAATATCCACAACCAGTGGGGGTGCAGACAGGGAGCCATCAGACCAGGAACTCACCAGGAAGTTCTCTGCAATTCCCCCTGGCCTTGGTTCTCATCAATAAGAAGGGTGAATAAAGCCTGGGGAAGACTTGTGGCCACAGAGGATCAGGCAGGTGCTGGGCAGGTAATGAAGGGAAGCGGGGCCTGGGGAGGGGTGGGGCAGAAGCCAGCCGGAGGGGGCATGGCCACCTCTCTCACCTCCCTGCCTCCCGCCTCTCCCACACTCCTCCGTTTCCCCATACACTGCCCACAGCATCTGAGGGCACCTGCCAGGTCGTCATTGTGTGCATGAGCTTCGGGATTAAGCCGCATCTGAAGTCAATACTCACCCCACCACTCCCTAACGGTGTGGCTGTAGCCAAGTTATTTATTAAAGTGACAAACACTTCAATTTTCCTTTGGGAAAATATACCATCACCACTCAGGTCTGCACATACAATCTCATAGGCTTTGAGAGGATCCATCCATTGAGACTGTGCTTGTCACTTGGGACTGCCCCAGGACTGCCCCAGTTGTAGTACTGAAAGCCCCACATCCTGGGAAAACCCTATTTATATTATATTTATAAATTATTAAATGTATGCAATGTAAGCTTGGTTTTCACATGTGTGAAGTAGGTTCCACAGTAGGACTTAACCCATAGCATTGCTCTGAGGAGTGACTACAAGGGAGAGAAAGTGTTGCTCATAGCAAGCCTAAGATGAATGCTGCCTATGTGTAAGTGTCTTCCACTAGCATCCCTTTCTTCTCCGTCACCATGCTCCTCCCCATTTGGAATCCTGCATCCATCCGCCATCATCTGTATACTGTGGCTTCCTCCCCAGGCTCTAGGGTAGGCAGATTCCATGAAGGCAGTGACTATGAATGTCTGGCTTCTTCCATGCTGGGTCCTAGAGTCTAAAACAGTGCCTAGCACATAGTAGGTGCCCCCAAATGTTTGTTGGATGAGTAAATGAATGGATAATTAGTAAAGAGTAGCCTTAATCTTAACACTCAAGTCCTCTTGCTGAGATCTGTTTCCTGGTTTGAGGAAGGTTTGAGGTGTAGATTGTGACTTGTTGTTGTTCTTTGGTTGCTAGCAACAGAGAGTATCTCTGGCTAACTAAATCAAAAAGGAATTTATTGGAGTTAGGAAGAACCAGAACCAAGATAACCCTGGAGATCCACATAGCTGGAACTAATGGGCAGTTGCATTAGTTCACAGCAACCTTGTCAGAATGAATCAGCTCCAGATTCTGCTTGGGATTCAAATCCAAATCCATGACATGCTTGGTTTAGATCTTGTGCCTGCAGCTAGGGTAGGAATATAATGGGCAACTTGGACCATCATTCAATGGCTGTGGGCAGTTGTACAGGTTGGGCACTGCTCGATTCCAGTGGGCACCACTCAGCACAGTCTCAATGGATGGATCCTCTCAAAGCCTATGAGATTGTATGTGCAGACCTGAGTGGTGATGGTATATTTTCCCAAAGGAAAATTGAAGTGTTTGTTGTCAGAAAAAGGAGGTATGGGTGTCTGGAGGACCAGAAAAAACAACCAGTGTCCACCACAAATGAATTAACCCAGGTTAACAGCAGTGGGAGATTGACGTTATTTGGTATATCAGCAAGATCTAGGCCTTCCTGGCCCTTCCTCAGCACTTACTGGCAGCCAGACCTTCTTTACTTTGCAGCCTGACCCTGAGCCTTCACAGTGAGGCCTCCTGGCAAAGCAACAAGGCTCAGCCTGGGAGCCTGACTGCCGCTGGCCTGTGCCAATGCTGCCATCTCGTGGGCATCACAGAAGCTGCAGTATCCGATGTCCGCTTGCCTGTCTGCCTTGTTACTTCTTTTCTTTCTCCTCCCCAGCCTCTGCCTCTTTCCACGCCCCCTCCTCTCTCCTTCCCCTCGTGCCTGGACTCCTCGTTATTTTGGTCTGGTATCAAACCCCACTAAACTCCACCCACACCTTCCTCTGGTCTGGAAGTCCTATCCTTGATCATTATTTGGCTGTCTGTATTATCTACTGCAGCGCAACGAACCACCCCGAACTTAGTGGTGTAAAACATCACATATCATTCATTCTCTCTCATGGATCCCAACGTTGCCTTATAGGTCATCCACGCTCAGGGTCTTTCATGCAGTTGAAGGCAGATGGGGACTGGGGCTGGAGCCTCTCAAGGGCTTTCTTAGATGTCTGTTTGCTAGAACATAAAGACAGACACTTACAGAGGGAAGACGATGAGACACTGGGAGAACATCGCCTGCAAGCCAGGGGATGCCTGAGGCTACCAGGAGCCAGGAGAGAGAGTCACGGACCAGATCTCCCTCACTGCCCTTGGAAGGAACCCTTTCTGCCCACATCTTGGTTTCAGACTTCCGGCCTCCAGAGCTGTGAAACAATTTCTGTTGTTTAGGCCACCAATCTGTGGTACCTTGTTACCAGTTTGTGGTACCTTGTTACAGCAACCCTAGCAAACTAATCCAGAAGGCAAGAAGGAAGAAGGAATGAGCTGAGGATGGACAGAAGTTGCTGGAACACTAAGGAAATTTTTAAAAAGGAAAACACTCAACATCAAAAATAAACTTTCTCTGTAAAATTATACCTATAAGTGATGAATATTTAATATTTTTATTCCAGTCTTTTCTTCAGTGCTTATCTCAGTGAGGATCTGTATGTGTGTATTCTGTTCCTTCTCTGTTTTCTCTCTGTCACACACATTTGAAATTCAAATTCCATAGGTTAAAAATGCCTTTATATTCCTCTCCCATTTTGTTTATCTTTCATCCACAAAATGGAGAAAACATCCATTTTACTCCTTCATAGGCAAATGATACAGGCCCACCGTGAAAGTCATTCTTCTTCCTAGACAATCTTATATCCCGAGGATTACTGTTGTTACATTTTAGAGCATATCTTTTCTCAATTTGATATAAATGTAGACAGTCATATCTATACCTATGTAAATGTGCATATCTTTATCTAAACGTATATTTGTAAAAGATAGAATTATGCTTTACATATTTGTTTGCCACTTGTTTTATTTCATTCAAGGGTATATCATAGGCATTTTTTTATTACAACACACAGATAACTGTATTCATTCTTAGCGCCTGCATAGCATCCGCTGTGTACATGCACCTTAATTTATCTGGCCATTCTCCACTGTACTCCACATTTAATATTCACCTATTATTCTCGATAAATGCTGCAAACAAAGAGAAAAGATACATTGTAGGGTTTTTTTTTTCAAGTTAAAAGTTACCTATAGCAAATAAATGATGATGAGATACTAGGTGCATTTACTTCCAATCATGAAAAAATAAGAATGTGGACAGTCATTGCTAGCACTTAACTTTTTGAAGATCTGATCAATGCAGTATGACCAAGCATGTGCACATACATGTACACACAGAGACAGACAGGATATTAAGATAAGAACAAAGGAAAACATAGTTTTTCTGACCAAAACATCAGTAAGTGAGCACAAAAATAAAACCAATGAGAACTTAAAAGTCACTGAGGTGTTATGTGGAAGATAAACACATAGCTTTTCTATATATAAGCAATGAGAAAGAACAAGTAGTATCATCACTTACAAGATAAAGTAATTTATAAAATAACGTACTACTTTAACAAGACATGTATAAAGGAAAAAACTAAAGATTTGACAGAATCTCAATATGAGATTCAAAGTTCTTCAAAGTTTGTATTCAAAGATACAAAGTTCTTTGAATGCTAGTAATATAGAACTGTGTCAATTCTCCCCCAGTTTATCCATAAATCAATGGTGTCTCAATCAAAAACCCCATCAGGATTATTTTTATAAAGGCTAACAAATTGACACAAAATTTTCACCCAAGGAAAAACACGGCAGACTAGCCAGTTTTTTACATGAAAAGTTAAGGAAATGGGCTTGTTCTTGCCAAAGTTTGATATAAAATAGTAACTCACGTGGATGGGAATGTCATCAAAACAGATTAAAGAGATCAAAGAAATGGAATAGAAAGCCCAGAAACATTGAAATGTTTACTCCTTGAAAAAGATGGCCTGAAAGTCAGTTGGGAAACAGTTCAACAAGTAGTGAGGTGATAATTGAATATCCTTCAGTAGGGGGAGAGCAAGATCCCTTCCTGACTGAGAGGATACATTCCAGATGAAACAGAAAATAATTATGAAAATGAGTATAGTAGGAACAGGGAGGCTTGGGGAACGCAGGATCCTCTCACCAAGGCTTAGGCTGAAAATACCCCAGGGCTGTTTATTCATGCCTGACACCTAACACACATCCCAGGAGGGCTTGTGACACTCTTCCCACTTGAATCTTCAAGATGAGGGTCCTCACCTGGCGCCCCCTGCCATATGAGGCAGCTGCATGGGGGAGGAGAGGCAGTTGCAGCACGGGGCTGGTGTGAGACAGCACCTCCACTGCCCCATGGCCCATCAGTGACGTGGGGAGCCAGCATGTACAGCTTGTCTCAGAGAGAGGCTGGGCGTGATGGGCAGGTATGGAAGGCAGAACAGTCCCCTCCCAGAGAGATCCACATCCTAATCCCCAGAACCAGTGACTATGTTACCCGACTTGGCAAAAGGGACTTTGCGAGTGTGATTAAGTTAAGGGTCCTAAAATGGGGAGATTTATCCTGGATTATCTAGGTGGGCTTGATCTAATCCAAAGGGTCCTTAAAGGAGGAAGGGAGGAGAGTCAGAGAGTGGAAGGCAGCCAAGAGCTGAGGAATGGTGGGCAGCCTCTGGAATCTGGTAAAGGTAAGAAAACAGGTTCCCCCCTAGAGCCTCCAGAAAGAGCACTGTCTTGTCAATACCTTGATTTTAGCCCTTAAGACCCATATCAGACTACTGACCTCCAGAACTGTAAGATAAGTTTGTGTTGTTTTGAACCACTAAGTTCATGGGACTTTGTTACAGCCCCGTGGAAAACTGGCCAGAGAGGCTTGCGTTGGGATGAGGTGGGCACAGAGCGTGGACATCAGGCCTGGATGCTCACTTGTGCCCAAAGGCCAGGGTGACCAAAGGACACCAGCAGTGGATGCATCAGGACAGAAGCCAAAACCAAAAACCAAGCAGGGTGAGATGCCCCGCAGAGGCCAGAAGTTCTGCAGATGTTAACCTGAGACTTCACATAAAAAAGACTTTAAGTCTTTTATTTTTTATTGAGGTAGTTGTAGATTTACATGCTGTTGTAAGAAAAAATAGAGATCTCATATTCCCTTTACCTAGGTTTCTCTAATGATAATATTTTGCAAAATTATAGCATAATATCAAGACGAGGATACTAATGTTGATAAAATTCTCCGATCTTACTCAGATTTTCTGTTCCACTTCATTTGTGTGTGTGTTGGTTCTATGCAGTTTTATCACACGTAGAGTTTCACAGATTCACCACCACGGTCATGTTATAGAACACCTTCGTCACCACCAGGATCTCTGGCATTGCTGTTACAACCACACCCACTTCCCTCCCATGCCCTCTCCAATCCCAAACAACTGTTAATACTAATCTCTTCTCCATTTCTAAAAATTTGTCACTTTAAGAATATTATATTAATATTATTATATACTATATAACCTTTGGGATTGGTTTTTAACACAGTGCCATTCCTTAGAGATTCATCCAAATTGTTATGTGTATCAGCGATTTGCTTCTTTTTGTTGCGTATTATTCCATGGCATGAGGTACACAATTGGGCTAATGATTCACCCATTGAAGGACATCTGACCTGTTTCCTATTTGGGGCTATTACAAATACAGCTACTGTAAAAGTTAGTATACAAATTCTCATGTGAACAAGTTTTTATTTTCTGCGATCAATACCCAATAGCAAATTGCTGTTAATAGTAATTGCATAGAAGAAACTGCCAAATTATTTTTCAGAGTGGCTGTATTAATACCGTTTTACATTTCTACCAGCAATGTACAAGTGATCCAGTCTCACCACACCCTTGCCAGCATTTAGTGGTGTTACTGTGTTTATTTTAGCCATTCTGATAAGTGTATGGTGACATCACATTGTGGTTTTAATTTGCATTTCCTTAATGGCTAATGATGTTGAACACTCTTCCTGTGCTTATTTTCCATCTGTACATCCTTTTTGGTGAAATGTTCATCCATGCCTTTTTCTCACTTTCTAAGTGGATTTTTTTTTTTTTTACTGTTGAGTTTCGAGAGGTCTTTATATATTTTAGACACCAACCTTTTGTCTACTTTGCAAATATTTTCTCTCACTCTGTAGCTTGTCATTACTCTCTTCACATTGTCTTTCACAGAGCAAAAGGTTTGAATTTTGATGAGGTCCAATTTATAATTTTTTTCTTTTATAGATCATGCTTTTGGTGTCAAGTCTAGAAATTCTTTGCCCAGTTCTCAATCCTGAAGATTTTTAATTTTTTCCTCAAAGTTTTATAGTTTGACATCTTAGTCCATGAGTCATTCTGAGTTAATTTTTTTATAAGATGTGAGGTTTAAGTCGAGATTTTTTGTTGGTTTTGGTTTTTGGTTTTTTGCCTATGGATGTCCAATTGCTCCAGCACCATTTGCTGAAAAGGTTAGTTTTTATTTTAAAAATGAATGATTATTGTTATATTTTTATATATTTCATATATATTTATATATAATATATAATAAATATATATTTTATGTATTTATATATTTATATATTCTATATTTGTATTTTTAAAGAATAATAATGGCTTATAGTACGTGACATCAAATACAACTGATCCCTAAGAAGACGTGTCAGGTAAATCCTGTGGTTGCCATTACTCATTGGTATAGATCCACAAATTCCTTACGGCATGTGAATCACAATGTGAGAATAAGTACTAGATGATATTGGAGGTTCCTGCCAGCTCAGATAATCTATTATGTCTCTGTCGCTGTTCCTTTCTGTCCCTCCCTCCCGCCTCCCCTCTTCCCTCTCTCTCTCATTAACTCTCTCCCTGAACCACCATTTATTGACAGGGTTACCATAGGTCCTAATTTAACCAAGGCAATAAAAGTTTATGCCGATTGGTGAAATTATTTGTACCCCCATTCGCTCTCAAAGGTGCCCTGGTTAGAGCAGTAAGTCCCTTGTTTATTGAATACTTTCTCGGTTCTTTACACTTGGCATACTTTACACTTAGCCTTAACAATAGTGCTTTGATCTAGATAGACTTTAGTCCCAACATATAAAGGACGAATTTGAGCAAAAAGAGCTCAAGCATCTGGCAGAAGTGGTAGGCCTCCTTACAAGACTTTAAACTCAGACAGCTGTGGACTTGAACCAGAGTGATCTAATTATTACAGCTATTGACTCCTTCCTATCAACCTACGTGTGGCCATAAACTCTGGATATAGGTGAATATATACATATATATAATGGCTTATTGACGTTATAAGACATGTCATATTCAATGGCTTATGGGATATATTCAAATTCTTATCACCGATTGGCAATGAATGTGTGGTTCAATGTGCTTTGCAAAATTGCATTGAACATGGGAAATTAACACAGTATTTTCATCAGTCTCTCTGCTTACATCTGGAATGCATGTCTCAGAGAACATATGCCTCTGATTTTCACAAGATTAACCTGTGCCTTTAGCACACCCCTCAGAAGAAGTAATCAATAAACTTCAGATCTGGAGAATGTGCAGCTAATTCCACATGGCCATAGCATCCAATGCAGCTTTAAAAATGAATCATCCATCCAGTCTCTCTGCATTCTGGCATAACAGGCAGCACACCATCCTGTTAGATCACTTTGGGCGACCTGCTCCCACTCTGTCCAGTGTAGCCGTTGATTGATTATAAAACATGGTCACATAAGTGAAATGTCTACTCCTGTTTCCCAACTTTACGGCCACCCTTTAGATTTGCAATTGGTTTGTCTTCCTTACTAGAATGTACACTCCAGGAGGAAATAGAATTGTCCATTTATAGATGTATCCTCAGCAGCTAGGAGCATGTATTTCCTATTAAACATGTGCCCTCAATTTTTTAAATGCATGTTTAAAATCTGGGGAAGTTAGGAAGGAAGGGGGACGAAAGAGAAATAATCCTGAATGTAACTGTTATCAGACAAGGGGCTGAGCAAGCATTCACTGAATTAGATGAAATTGTCCTGCAAGTGATCAAATGGTATTCTATCACACTAAGTACAATGAAAGCTTAGTATCAGGCATTTATAGGAAATAAATCCATGTTCCTTATCTGTCTGGGGAAGTATGAGATTTTTATATACTCCAGTGGAAAATAGTAGAAAAGGCCTTCCTCTATTGGAGGAGTTAAAGAAACATTGGAGATGAGGTTGGAAGTGAAGAGTTGAAGGTCAATTTGTGAGGGGCTGCCTGGGCTTATGATCTGTGAATCTCTGTGGAAGAAGAGAAAACACAGGGTGAAAGTAGCTCGAGAATTATGGTAAAGATTATAACAGTTTCTAAAGAGAAGGGAAAAAGGAACTGATCAAAGTTTGACGTCTGGGATTCTTATAAACATCTCAGCCATAGATGAGAGGGCAGGGACTGGGACAGAGGCAGCGAGAATGGATGATCAAGCAGATACTGGGAACTCTTGGATTAGGTACAAATTTCAACAGATATAAGTCTTCCAAAGTTTCCCAAAATTGTAAAGAACCACGTAACCTATACGCAGTAAAGAGCACTAATTGTGAGCTTTATGTTTTGACATTTGGCTGTATCACTTTAGCATATAAACACAAATACACTCATGTAACCATCAAGCCCATGATTGTTAGTGTCCTGTGAGTGAACCCATTTTTACTAATGCTGTCTGTTATCATTTTGAATGATTTTGTCACTGGAATGGTTATTTTAACATTCACTTTTATTAAAATTTTAAAAATTTTAATTGCTACACCAGTTTCTTCTAAATATTTATTAAATGGTGGTGCTTTTAGGGGATTTAAAAAAATTCATGATGACCAATTGCTTTGAAGTGAAAATTAGATGTTATAATATGCTACAAAGACACTTAAACACTGCAATGCATTGTGCAGTTAGTTTAGCAGGTAACACTCAATACAACATCAGAGATAATGCTAAGAAAATTAAAAAGGCAGCATTAAGTAAACGCATTCCACAATGGATGTAAGCTTATGCTCCTGAGATTGCATCCTTCTTACTCAATGTCTATTCCTATGGGGATAGTAGTGCTGAGTGACACAGGTTTCTGGGCCTTTACAAACAAAACCCTTGCATAGACCCTTCTTTTGTTACAGGTGAGAGTGAAGTGGATTTTTAATTTTTCTTTTGGTTAATTTTGTTCCTGTATTTGGTATTTACATTCGTTTTTAAACCTTTAGGATATATGTATGATTTTTGCAAAACATAGATCAATTCCTTTTCTTCTGTGTAAAGAAATATTTTATTTAAAAATATTGTGAACTCTACCCATGTCAGTTAGTATATCCTTGCATTATAATTTTTAATGGTTAATTTTATGGTTGCAAAGCATAGATCAACTCCTTTTCTTCTGTGGAAAGAAATATTTTCTTTAAAAATATTGTGAACTCTACCCATGTCAGTTAGTATATCCTTGCATTATAATTTTTAATGGTTACCTAACATCCCACTTTATGGATTCATAAACATATTCGTTTAAACATAAAAAAGTTATTTTATACATTTTTTTACATTTGGACTTTTTTACAATGTATTGCTGTTAACACTGTGAGAAACGTACCTGTACATATATCTTTGGATAATTATTGCCTTCAGTCATATTCCTAGAAATAGAATTGCTACATTAAAGTGTATGCGCCTTTTAAATCTTGGTATGCGGTGGTTGACAAATTGTTTTATAAATTATATTCCAAAGAGAAATTTATGAGAACGAACATCTCCTTAAACTTATGCCCACCCTGATTATCATTTTTCTTTATAATCTTTGCCAGCTGTGAAAGCCAAAAAGTGTATTTAAATGTTTGCACTTTTAATTTGTAGTTTAGGGACTTTTTTTCCTTTCACACAGTTGGTTGTCAGTGTGCGTGTTTTATGGACTCTTTTCACAGATTTATTCATCATTTGCATTTTCCTTTTTATTACTTGCCCTTCATATCCATAGATCATTTTTATGGTAGTGTAATCTTCTTATAATTGTGTACAAGATAATTAAGTGAGGTCAATAAACCATTTCTTTCATACTTAACAAATACATTTTCCAAGTGTGTTTTTACTTGATTTTTTCTGAAAGTAAGGTTTTAAATTTTTCTAGAGTAAAATTAGGCAGACATTTCTTCTGTGCTGCTGTGTTTGATGGCTTGCCATTCTTACCTACCGAATAAATGAGAAACTTCTTTTCTGTTTTCTCTAGGTACCCTCCTGGTGGTTTATTCTTAAAATGTTAAATCAAGAATGTATATGAAATTTATGTGTTATAGCATATATATGCTAGAGATATAATCTTCTCCCCAGCTCTCCAGCTTCCTAAAGTGATTTTTTTGGCTATCTCATTTCTCCCCTCCCCTACCCAGTTCCCTACTTGGAAATTCCACCGTTATCATACTCTAAATTCTTATGAACTCTTGAGTTTATACCTGTGCTTCTAAGGAAGAGTGGCAACCTTTTGAATATTATATTAATATAATACACATTCATGTCTAATAGGAAATATTCTGATTTTTCAGTTTAAAAAAAAAGTCCTGGCTGCTATTCTTGTTCTTCCAGATGAAATGTACATGTGTTCTGTTAAGTAAAATAAAACAAAAAATAAAGGAAAAAACCCACATCACCCAGCTTTTTGAGATTTTGGTTGGAATTCTGTTAAAGAATATTGAGTCTCCCCATCTAGGAAAGCAGTAGCTGTCTCTATTTACAGTGTTAATGTCAGACAGCACAGTGTAATAGTTTCTTTGTGTAAGTTCTGCCCAATTCTTATTAACTTAGTCCTAGATAATGCATGCTAGTGTGAATGGAACTTATTATTGATAAGCTATTTTATTATTACTGGCAGAGAGAAACAATTGACATAAAAGTATATTGACCTGGACATCATCAGAGTTAATAAACTGACATGTGTGTGAAACTGACCTGGTGTGATTTACGGGAAGAACATAATATCTCTTGGGTAGGATCCCTACCAAGACATGTATAACCTGAATCTGATTATGAAGAAACAAGGAGACAAACTCAAATGAAGGAACAACTGGTGCGTCCTCTTCAAAATTAACGTCATAAAAGATAAAGGCTGAAGAACTAGATTAAAGGAGTCTAAATGATATGACAACTGGATGTAATAAACGATTCTGAGTTGGATCCTGTATCAGAAAAAAAATGTTATAAAAGATATTATTGGGACAATGGGTAAAATTTGAATATGGTCTAGATAATATTATGTCCGTTTAACTTCTTAGATTTGATAATTATGTGGTGATTATGTTTTTTGAAATGCCCTTGTTCTTGGAAGACACATGCTAAAGTTTTAGGGATGACAGTTCATGTTTGTAACTTACTCTCAAATGGTGATGAGGATGGCGGGGAGAGAGAGAAAAGGGCACAAATGTGGAAAACATTGGTGAATTGGGAATCTAAGTAAATGGCTTACAGGTGTTCATTCAGAATGAATTGTTCCTGCAACTTTTCCGTAAATTCGAAATTTTTCAAAATAAAAAGGTGAAAAGGGTAACACGCTTAATGAAAAGGCCAAAATAACACATTGAGCGATAAAAACGTCACCTAACATTGGCTATGGCCATCCCGGGAGGGGAGATTACTAGTGCGCTCCTTAGATCAAATTATTCTTTGATTTATGTGTATTAGCCCTTTTATCTGCAGTTTTAGCGCATCGCTTTTGAAATCCAGTTTTGGGTGGAGGTGGCAGGTACATTCTGGGCAGGGAACTTGCCGGTTGTGGGTGTCAATCTTTTACTATATTGCTTGACTTTGTTTTCTATAGATATTTTACTATATTGTTCGGCTTTAAATTTTTATTTGTTTTCTTACATGTGCAGTAGGCTTACGTGTTTCCTTCTCACGGTGGCTCTGCATCGAAAGCGACACTGGTTGTAGGGACAGCCCGGTTCAAATCCCTTACCCGGAGTGGGGGGTTGCGGGGAACCAGGGCTCCAAACAAAAGTAGAGGTGATTTTGCACCGCAAATCATGCAAGTTGCCAAATAAGGCAGGACCGTGTGAGACATTCCCTAAGGGAGGCGACGCGGAGATTTACGGGAAGCAGTCTGGACTTCGATGGACGAGCCCAGGAGCCTGGGAACAGGCCTTCGCAGCTCCTTCTGCGCATGTGCAGCTCTCCCTCATTGTTCGGCCCTCTCTCGGTCCAGCTTGGCCGGGCAGGTGATCTTGGCGCCTCCAGGTCAACGCTCAATGACCAGATCCTGCACGAAGGTGAGACCCTGGTTTGGGGGGCTGCCTTGCCGTGTGTGGGGTTGGTTTGCGTCCTCAGCTTGTGGAAGCAAAAACTTGCACGAGTCCCACGCGGGTTGAGACGCTGCAGCACTCGTTCCCGAGTCTGCTATGCATTTGCCGCGCTAGAAAGCGAGTGACAGGGGCGTCCCCTGCGGATCTGCAGGTTCCACAAAGAGGATGGGGGGGGGTTCATTTCTCCGTCAGAATAAAGGGCGTTGGGGAAAGGCATTTGAATGTTAAAGAGCTGTTTCCAGAAGCTCTTAGAATTGGCGTGTGCCCTGGGCAACCATTCCAGTCAAATTCACCATGACGCTAGAGGGGACAAGAATGAATTCTTATAACATTTATCTTTTGCTTACAGGCTAAGGGTGGGGGGTCTGTAGTATAGCAAGCTGATTACAGAGCCGGAGTTTGAAAGTAGGATGAGTTCAAATTCTAGCTCTGCCACGGAGTCCCCATGAGCAAAATGATTACTCTCTAAGACTCAGTTTCCTCATCTGTAAAATGAAGTTATTTTCAAAACCAGCCTCGGGGTTGTTCTGAGCGTTGAATAAGAGAACACCTGGAAAGCTCTCGGCACAGGTCCCAGCATGTGCCATGCACCGTGGAGATACTGTCTGCTGTTCTCAGTGCTGTTTTCATTGAGTCTATCACTTGATTCCTAAACATCCCCTGCAAAGTCAGTGTTACCAATCCCATTTTCACTGAGTAGAACACCAAGACTCTGGAGGTAGAGTCACATGGCTGGCAAGTGAAGGAGCTGGCATGCAAGACCCCAGCAGTTTTATTTTCAAAACTCATGCTTCGTAGTACTTAGCAGAATGCCGGGTCACAAGGAAGCACCGGAGTGTGGGAGAACTGAGTCTTTCCTTGAGGCTCTTGAGGATTTCTTGGTATCTGTTCAGAACCCTCAGGTGACTGCATAACTGAGGCCTCTAGGCTCCTAGTTCAGGGTCCATCTGTCTGTGCCCTCGGCAGTGTAGGCTCCCAAGAGTGATTTTCTGGCAGTAGTTCGCAAACTAGCATGCATCAGAATCACCTGCAGGGCTTGTTAAACCCAACAGTTGGCTGGCCCTCACCCTCAGAGTAATGTGATTTGTTTAACCACGTCTTCTTAATTGTACTTTGTGGTGTTTGTATTTATCTGCTATTAGATCAAAAGAAGTTATACATTGTTAGAAACCAGTAAGAAACAAATATTTACTTTCCCCAATAAAAGCCTGCTTCTCTTGGTGCCACGTGGTCATGCCAGGGTTCCAAGAGTCACTTGGCGTACTTCTTCCTGCCCCTTCTGAAGGGTCAAGAAACATCGTCCCGTGGCATAGCCACTTATCAGCAGATGTGTGTGGGTTTCTAGGCAGGTGATGTGAGGACCGTCAAGGTATTAATAGACCATATTCCTCATGATTTATTTGTTCCTCCCCTCTTCCAGCTCTGCCTTCACAGTTCTCTAAACTTTTCCAGGAGGTGAAGAAAATGAACACATCCCAGGTGAATTATTTACTTATTATTCCATTTTTCCAGTGACATTTAAGAGATGCTTTGCATTTTTAGTAACTGTGCTTTCCTGTCTATTGTTTTTCTTCTCATTTTTTCATTTTCTGACTTTTTTCCTGCATTATTATTTTACTTCCTTTTTTTCTCTTCCAGTGGCTTTGAAGGTCTGCATTTTATTTGTATTACACTATTGACTACCATTGATGTATTGAACACAAATACAACATTTTTTTCTATCAAATCAGGAATTTTTTTCATCTATATAATATTACCTAAACAAGATACACTCATCCCTGTCTCAGGTTTTATAGAAATAGTCCAAATACTTTTCTTCTTTCATTTTCTTTTTTCCTTTTATATGATAAATATTATTTTTGGAATTGTTTGCTAACAATTGTATCACACCTTCTAGCCACTGGAACACTAATGAATTTGTATTTGAATACATACTTTCTAGTCATTTTTGTTGTCCCAAGTTTGAAGATAGAGTGACAAAAGCAATTGGCAGCAATTTAGATCTGCATATTATGTTCCAGCACTGTTAAATTCCTCAGCTAGATTAGCTCGTGTAATTTTGACAACATTATGAGGTAGGCACTTTTAAATGAGTGCTACAAAGATATAAGTAGCTTTTCAAGGGCTTAGAGCTGAAATAGTTCGCAGGACGTATCATTAAATGTTTGGCCACATGGACACCTCACCGAGTCCAAGACCACTGCAAGCTTTCTGCCCATTTGTGAGAGTAAGTTATCATCTTCTTGTGTTTCAGCCTAAGAACTTGGAATGGGAGATCTCTTAGGTATAGGGTTGCCAGGTAAGACACAGGGCTTATAAAAACAGGGAGGTACTTACACTAAAACTTATTCACTGTTTATCTGAAGTTCACTATTTAAATGGGTGCCTCATATTTTTATTTACTAAATCTGGAAGCCCTACTTAGGCAGAAAGGGGGTTTAAGATGCCCTCTGCTGACTAGTAGGGCTGTCTGTCCCCGCTCATCCAGAGGGGATGAGTGTCCCCTGCTCTGGCATCACCATCATTCACTGGGGCGGCTTCGCAACTTTCAGGAATTCTCAGGCTTGGTACCCACAATACGTAGCTTTGTTTGAAAAATGTCAACACTTTGCTTACACATCCCTCATCAGTCACAGTACTTGTTGGTCTCTTCTCTCTGTTCCCCGTGATTTCTGAAGATCACGTTTCCTTCTTTCGCTGATTCTGCTGAGTTTTGCGAGAGGCCCTGGGGTATTTCACAGAATGACTGTGGTTAGTACGCCTCCTGACTCCGGCTATCTGAAAATTTTTTCTGCTCTGTTCCATGAATGATTCACTGGTTAAAGGACTCGGGTTCAAAATGCTTTTCCTTCAAAATACAAAGAGAAAACAGTCTCCGTGATCCCCTAGCATTTGGAGAGACTGAGGAGAAGCTGAGTGACAGTTTGATCCCCGTTCCTTTGTAGGTAGCCTGCTTCCCTCCCCTGCTTCTTCTCCTGTCCTTGGATCTCAGATGTTTCACGAGGCAATGTCTGGTTGTTTACTCTTTTTTCCTATGCCCGCTTGGAAATTGGATGCACCCTGTCAACATGAAGACTCGAGTGCTCGGAGACATTTTCAGTTATTTCTGTGATTTCTTTCCTTCCATCTTCTTTGTTCTCGACACCCAGAATTTGGGTCGACTGTTAGTGCCCCTCCTTGGTCCCGTCTGTGTTCCTCGGCTTTCATTTCATGGCTTCCCTTTTCTGTGTGCGTGTTCTGTGCACTGAGCAATCTGTTCCTTGTCGTCCCGTCATGTTTATTTCAAGCCTTGAGGGTTTCGGTTTTTGTTTTCACAAATCAATTACAAAATATTTCGTATCTATGTGCTTTTCTTTTTTTCATAGCATACTTTTCTCATTTTATGAAAGTCAGGCTCCTACTTGAATTTTTTAAAATTAGTCTCTTCAATATCTTAACTAAATTTTTCATAGTTTCTACTCTATTCATCTTGGTGCTTATATTTTAGACTATTTTTTTAAATTTGTATTTGTTTAGCAATCTTTGAGTCTGTTCTTCTTGATGCTTGCTTTTGAGGCTATTTCTCTGAGCTGTTTTTTTTTGTTTTCTACGTGAAGTGAGAGGTAAAATCCTCACTAGGTCAGTAGAGGTGGCTGCTGTGTGCTGACGCATTGGCACAGAGGTCTGTTTGCTTGGCAGGCTTTGCCCTGGAGTGAAAGGGCTGACTTGGGGTCTTTTATGTGGACTGTTGGGAGAGTTACACAAGCACTGTCCTTGGGCTGCACAGAGAAGGCGAAGGAGGGCAAGATCTAGGCGCCCTCCGCCCTGGCCAAAGAGAGAAGTACTTTACCTAATGGCAGAGCACGTTGGTCTTTTTCCCCAGAGTTGCCCTAAAAGGAAAGCTGTGCCCATACACACAGTTCTCTGCTTCTCTCTTTGGTTGCAAAGTTCTCACAAACTCCTTGGCCAGTACCCTGCTTTTTATAGGGAACATTCTCCTGAGCATTAACCTTCAGCCCACCCTCCGAGGGGTAAGGAAAAAGGAGTCCGGTAGTCCCTCTGTTAATCACAACCCCTGTTCAACTCCCAGCTGCTTCTGAGCTGGGAGATCTTGCTGGGCTCCGAGGAAGGACCTGACACTCCTGCACGTTCTCTGCTTGTATTGAGAGGCCAGCACGACGCCTCCATGTCTGTCTCCTACTCTGGGTCTTCCAGAAACTAGCGGAAATGCCCCTCCCTGTGCTCCTGAGCTGTGATAAATGTAGGCTTGTGATCATGTTTCTCCCTCCTGTTGTTTTGGAGGACCATTACAGGGATCCGTGTTGTTCGAGGATGTGTCTGTGGACTTCACCCAGAAGGAGTGGCAGCTGCTGGAGCCTGCTCAGAGGTTCCTGTACAGGGATGTGATGCTGGAGAACTACGGGCACCTGGTGTCACTGGGTAAGCCAGCAGCGTGCATTTCCCATCTTAGGAAACAAATCACTGTAGAGACTGATGAGTTTTATGCTTGAGATTTTTGATTCTAGGACTCTTTTCTTTAAGAGACAGGGGCTCATTGTGTCGCTCAGGCTGCAGTGCAATGGCCCAATCATAGCTCGCTGCAGCCTCGAACTCCTGGGCTCAAGCGATCCTCCTGCCTCAGCTTCCTGAGTAGCTGGGACTACAGGTGCATGCCACCACACCCAGCTAACTTTTTTAGGGCACTTGAAAGAATATTGTCTTCTTACTTCCCTGGTGAAAGGGCCTAGTTGGATGAAACACAGTTGGGTGCCATGTCATTGTGTAGCTTCTAAAGCTTCTCCCTTCTTGTCCTTCAGAGGGCCTGAGCCCTAAGCAACACTGCTAAGTCTCATTGTCATTTCCCATAACAGGACACTGTGTTACCAAACCTGAGCTGATATTCAAGTTGGAGCAAGGAGAAGAACCGTGGATGTTAGAGAGAGAACTGCCAAGTCAGAGACACTCAGGTGAGCTGAGGTCAGATTAGAAAGAGATGGGAGAAATTTAGATCCCAGGTGGCCAGTATTTTAGAAATCTCTTTGAGAGGCTCCAGACTTTTAGAAGTGACTAAAGAGAGATGCCACCATACCTTAGAATATCAAACCTCCAAACACCACCTACATAAATGGTCTTTGTTTTCTGTTTGACTTTTAGAGAGATTTTTTTGGTTTTTATAGAATGCTATTGCTGCCTTCTTCATGCTGGACATTTATGTCTGTTTTTCTTTCTGTTCAATGTCAAACACTCTGTAAACATGCATTTATTCACGCATGCCTTTATTCAGTAATATTTATTAAGGACCTGCTGTGCACCAGTCACATTCTAAGCACAGGGATATAGGAAGCAAAATCTCTGCTCGTATCCATAGATCCAATTAGCAAATAAATACATAACAGTCCAGGTAGGAGTCAGTGCTATGAAAAATAAAAGTCAGATGAAAGAGAGAGAGCCTGATAGGGAATACTGTTTTAGGAAGTGAGGTCTGGGGGTAGGGGCCTCCTTTAGGAGGTGGACATTTGAACAGGAATAGTGAAATGGAGTTTTTAATGAAGGGATGGGGTGAGCTGTGGATTACCTGAGGGATTTCCAGACCAAAGGAATAGCAGGTCCCTCTGAGATAACAATGTGCTCGATGTAGTCAGAGAACAGCAAGGAAGTCAGTGGGACCATGGAGGGTCGAGTGAGGAGAAAGGTCACTGGGGGGAACGGTTTACAGACCTGATGAAGACTTTCAGTTTTACTGAGCGAGATAATAGGTAAGAGAATAGGCCAAGGTCTGTACCTTTAAGCATTATATTTGGAGGTCAGCAAGACGCAGGACTCTCTAATAAGGAAGATGATAGTGAATAAGGACCATCCAGCACGGCATGGGGAGAACCAGGAGAGAGCAGTATCTCAGAAGCCGTGAGGACAGAGTGTTTTAAGAAGGAAGGTGTGAGTTCCAATATGCAGATGGAAGTGTAAAGTCAGCATTGCCCCTTCTTTTCCTGCAAATTTTCCAAAATCCATAAGGAAAATAAAAAACAAAATGTCAGCTCCATTTTCCCTGGAGGTTGGAGGCAGCTGAAATCCCCCCCAAAAATTTAAAGGTGGGAAAGCTGCCAAAAGCAGTGAAAATCAGGCTTGCTCATGGAAGAAGAAGTAGAGAAAAAGCATCATACAAATCAGTGCTATGGAAAGCAGTGTTAGAATATATTATACACGCAGTATTTACCTGCAATTTTTTTCCACAAGTGGAACTTAAAGTGGCAAGGAGATTATTTTTTAAACAATGGAACAGTAGCATTTTCCTGAAGGACATCTAGGTTCTGAGTAGAGCTAAGGATGGAATATGTATTAAGTGAAAAACATGAGGGAAGGTTTGTGATTAGAAATGAACAATTTATGGAACCAGATAGCCCAATCTGATAGGGGCTGACAATATCGTAGTCTTGTGGAATGGTCACTTGATCATGTACTATGAATTTGGGTGTACAAACCTAGTGTAAACTGTAAGCATAAAAATCTAGTATCAAATTTTCATTGTTAGCATATCGACTTCTATGTTGTATCTACTAAAGAAAAGTCACATGTTTTTAAGCACACAGTTGATGTTATTGCATAAAATGTGAGTGAAATGAGATAATAATAATCACAATAGTCAAAATTGTCTAAGACAAAGACAAAGGTCCTTACACCATGTTGAGAAGCCAGGTGCTTGAGTTTTTACAGAAAAGAGAAACAAGAGAGGAAGAAAACATGACAAAAAAATTAAAAATTAAGGATTGAAAAGTTATTACATGTCCATACAAAACCCTGAGTGTGGACATAAATAACAGCTTTATTCATAATTGCCAAAACTTAGAAGCAACCAAAGTGTCCTTCAGTAGGTGAATGGATAAACTGTGTGGTGTGTTTTTGAAATATTATTCAGCACTAAAAAGAAATAAGCTATCAAGGCATGAAAAAACATGGAGCCTTAAATGCATATTACTAAGTAAAAGAAGCTAATTTGAAAAGACCACATGCTCTATGAGTCCAAGTATATGACATTCTGGAAAAGGGAAAAACAATGGAGACAGTAAAAAGATCAGTGGTTGCCAGGGGTTGGTGGGGAAGGCAGGGAAAATAGGCAGAGCACAGATGATTGTTACGGCAGCGAAACTACTCTGAGTCACGCTATAATGGTAAATACGTGTCATTATACATGTATCCAAACCCGTGGAATGCACAACACCAAGAGTAACCCTAATGTAAACTGCGGACTTTGAGTGATGATGACGTGTTGTTGTAGGTTCATCAGTTGTAGCAAATGTACCACTCTTGTGGGGGATGTTGGTTGTTGGGGAGGCTGTGCATATGTGAGGGCATGGGACCTATGGGAAATTTGGACTTTCCACTCAATTTTGCCATGAACCTAAAACTTCTCTGAAAATAGAATCTGTTAAAAATCGGCACTGTGACAGGGCACAACCACTCAGTAAAGTGAATCAGCAGATCGAAAGAGGGAAAAGTAGGATTGTCAATCAGGACAGATTACTCTTGATTAACTCTGATGGAATCAAACGCTAGCCCCAGCAGTCGGGGCATGGAGGAGAACTGGATCCTGTTGTAGGCATGGCTTGTCCTCTCACGTGTCTTGAACATTCTCTCTGCACGCTGTTTTTCCATAGCGAAGCTATCTGGAGAGATAGGGCCTGGGCTATAGGACTGCTCTTTGGACCCGAGGAAATGAATGATTTCGTAACTGTAATTGGAGGGTGGTGTGCAGAATGGAAAAGAGGAGAAAGATTGGAAGCATGTAGAGTAAGGAGGCTACTGCAGTAATTCAGGTATGGGGGAGAGAGTGATAAGAATCTGGCCTCTGATCTGCCTCCAAACCTAATCCTTGCTCTGACATTTCCCTTGATCACCCTTTGGTCTTCCTTGTCTCCCTACTCAATGCCCCCTGTCTTTACTGTATTTTTATCTTAAATACATCCTGTATTAATCATTTTCCTGACATCCTTTGTTCTCATTTCACCATTCCTTGTGTTTTATTCCAAGCTCTCTACCATTTGGAGGTCCTATTTATGACAAAACAAAGCTACTTGTATTTTCAGCTTTCTCTCCCTTGTTTTACTACCATGTGTGCTTTTGTCTTTGTTTTCACATTACCCAACCAAAAAACTAGGCTAAATATTTGCTTAAGATTTCTATTATCCCAAGAGATTGTGCTTAAAACCCAAGAATCAACTCAGCATAGAACACTGTGTACAACCCCTTCATAAAGAAATGTGTTAAGACTTATAATGTGTGGTTAATTTTTCATATTTCTAGAAGTCCAGGAAGCCAATAACATGAAAGGGAGAAGCCAAGAAAATAAAGACAGATATTGGAGGCAAGCTCAGTTCCTAAACAACAAAACACTGATTAATGAGGAAAGCAAGACCTTAAAGGAAGTATTTAATATGGCCACAAACCCATTGCCCTCAAGAAAAGTATCCCATAAATATGACTCATTTGGACCCAGGTTGGAAAATGCTTCAGAATTAATTGTAAGTAATAGAAACCATGTAAGAAAAAGGTCTGATGATTTCAATGGATGTGGGTTCCTTGATATTGAGCCTAAGAAAACTCATTTAGGGAACAAACCCTGTGAAAATGATCAAAAGAAGAAATCCCACAGTTGTAATGAGGGCTTTATTCAACATCAGAAGAATTCATCTTTGGAACAACTTCTTGGATATAATAACTGTGGGAAAGGCTTTCACAGAAAGACAGCCTTTGTTACACGTAAGAGAGCTCACACAGTAGAGAAGCCCTCTGCAGATAACAAATACAGACAAGCCTTTATCCAAAAGTTAAAGCTCAATTCTTGTCCAAGAAGCCTTAGGGAGAGAAAACCAGATGAGCCCAGTAAAAATGGGAAATCCTCATCCATGGAGGCAAAACATGAAGGAACTCACATAGGGGAAAAACACTATAAATGTAATAAATTTAGGAAATCCTTGAGCAAGAAGTCAAACCTCACCCCAAATCAGAGACTCTATAGAGGAGAAAAACCTGAAGAGCATAATGAAAGTGTGAAAGCCTTGAGGAAGTCATACCACACTCAAAATGAGCGGCCTCATGCGGGAGGAGAAATCTGTGACTGTAAAACGTGTGGAAAATCCTTTCACGAAAAACCATGCCTTACTCGACATCAGAGAACTCACACAACAGGAAAACCCAGCAAGTGTAATGACAGGGAAAGAGCCTTGAAGAAAGAATCACACCTCCCTCTCAGTCAGAGGATTAACACAAAAGAGAAAAACTGTAAAGGTAATAAATGTGAGAAATCGTTCTTTGAGAAGTCAAAACGTGCTCAACATCAGAGAACACACTCAGGGAAGAAGCCTGCTGAGTGTAATGCAAGTGGGGGTGCCTTACGTAGGAAGCCACGCCTCACTCCAAACCAGAGAGCTCACAAGAGAGAGAAAACCTACGACTGTAATAAATGTGAGGAAAGCTTCCATAAGAAGACAGATCTTATGCAACATCAGAGCACACACACAGGCAAAAAAAACGCTATGAATGTAAAGAATGTGAAAAATCCTTCTTTGTGAAGTCCAACCTCACTGAACATCAGAGAACCCACACAGGAGAGAAACCACATGAATGCAACGAATGTGGAAAGTCCTTCTGCCAGAAATCGGCACTCACAGTACATCAGAGAACTCACACAGGAGAGAAGCCATATACATGTAACGAATGTGGGAAAACGTTCTGTGTGAAGTCAAACCTTACTCAGCATCAAAGGACCCACACAGGAGAGAAGCCGTATAAGTGTACTGAGTGCTGGAGATCTTTCTGTGTGAAATCCAACCTCGTCGTGCATCAGAGAACTCATACAGGAGAAAAACCCTACAAATGTCCCGAGTGTGAGAAAACCTTCTATGAAAAGTCAGCCCTCACAAAACATGAGCGAATTCACACAGGGGAGAAGCCCTACGAATGTAACGAATGTCGAAAATCCTTCAGGCAGAGGTCAGCCCTCACCAAACATCAAAGGAAAACACACAAGAAGAAAACTTCCGTCAACACCCTCCACATGCAGAAACCTGTGTCTTTGAGCCAAACTCGTTGAACATCAACAAAATCCGGGGGCAGAGGGCCTAAGGCGTTTCGCATGTAGAAAAGTCTTTGTCAATAGGTTATAACTAATAGGAACTAGAGAATCAAGGTAGGAGTGAAACCATATGAATGCTTTAAATGTGTGAAAGCTTTCAGCAAGTATTCCGAGTTGTTGAGGGGAAGTACATAATTTTAAGAAATATGGATAAAAATGTTGTTGTGGAAATGTTTAACTGGGAGTCATATTTTGGATGTGATGTCAAACTTATTATAGACAAGATAACAGAAAATCTGTTTTAATAGAATGTGAAACATAGACCTTTTGTAAAAGGATGAATTATTGAAGTCATAGACACAACAGCATTAAATACATGTGTGAAGACTTTCTGAGCCATAGTGGGCTGTATAGATAGAATGAGTGTGCTGTAGAACACATTCTGTGTATGTTGGATTTGCATATGGGAACTCACCCTTGTCTCTGAACCACAAGAATACAATATATATTATAAGTGAACATCGAACGATCGCATAATCTGTGGCCCAACAATTCCACTTCTAGGTACATATCATAAAACAGTAGTGCTCAGCTGGGCTTCCTAAAGGGTGTTTGGAAACATTGTTTTGATTGTCAATATGACTGAAGGTGCTACAGGCATTTAATAGGTAGGAGGCCAAGGATGCTAAATGCCCTGTAATGTGTCAGTAAAGGGACAGGAAGTAGTCTCATCCAGAATGCCAGTAGCGCCACCACAGGAAAACATTGCCCTAGAGAAACTTGCACGTCTGCATCCACAAACATGTACAAGAATGTTTATTGCAACATTGAAATAATTTTTATAATTTAAACAAACCCAAAATACTCAAATGTCAATTAACAATAAACTAGATAAATAAATGTTGGTATGGTCATATAGTGGAAATACAGCAGTGAAAATAACCTTTATTAAACACATCAACATGGTTATATCTTAATAATGTTGAA